>JAPDSC010061114.1:115211-137184 GCA_026290005.1 Latrodectus geometricus
AAAAAAAAAAGTTTCTGAACTGGCAACAGAATGGTTATTGCTCTGGTTTTCAACTCAACAGATGAGTGGTTGGATTCCCGTTTGGTAGTAACTGTTCATAACGCGTAGGATCCTTTCAAAGCTGTAGGATCTAGTCTAGTAAGGTTCTCGTGTGCATAAGTGATGGTAAAGTGTAAAATCAAATCAAACTCTAATAAAATGTAATTACACATAGTTATGCATATATTAGAGCACTTTTTCAATAGGTCCTAGAAACCGTTCTTGAAGAACTAGTTAAATTATTCAAAATAATGATGCTTAACACATATATATATATAGTTCTCATCTTAAATAATTTAATTTATATTAAAAAATATTAGTCTAAATAAATTATTCTAGTAGTATCTATCCAAGTAACTGAAACTGAAGTATACACATTTTAAAGATACGTAGAATATCTTTAAGAGTACTAAGAATTTAACAACAACGACAAAATAAACAAAATCATTCATTAAAGTAAATTATAAAAAAAATTAATAAAAATAGTAAAGAAATAAGAATTATATGAATCACAACTGTGCTCTTTCTCTTATTACAAAGAAGCTAAATAATATCTTATAAAAAGCATATTTTTTGTTTAAAGAAATTCTTGTGGTTTCAATCATACAAGTTAAACGGTAATTAAAATAAACATATTTGTTTCAATGGATACACAACTCACTCTTTTTGACGAAAAGCCACACGAAGAATTTCCGTGATTTCTTTTTTGCTTTTTTTACAGGCGTATGAAATGCTGGCTCTAATTATAGAAATAATGAACACATTAGGAAAAGTACACGCGCCAGCTGCGGGCAGAAAAGCATCTCTGCACACATTGAAACACTCTTCAGTGGGAGTCAGGTCAGCGTCCAATTACCTCGCCAAAGCTGACAAGGCGAGATTTCTAGCGGACAAGAAATCATGCAGCTGCAAGCGCCTCCATCCAGCCAAGAGGGATTAAATTGGATTGATTCCAAAATCGATCTTTTTTTCTTGTCAGTGCGATCAAGCATATTTTCCTCCTGATATCCTATTATTTTCACATATCAACAAATATTAGGTTGGGGAAAAAGAAATCCATTATTTTTACGTGAACTTTATGTAACTTCTTTTGGATTCACTTTGTAAAAAGGTTTAAAACAGCTTTTATGTAGATTTTTAGGTCTTGCGCGTTACGACTGCTGACATGCGGTTAGCTTCGATCATTTTTGATATTTTATAGACATTTTTGACGATGCTGTATCCACATGCGAGGTGCATCTCTAACATCAAAAATACCCGAACGGAATCGACGAAACAAAAATTGTACGTAACTGGTTGTTACAGTCTTATATAGGACGATAAACACCTTTCACAATTTTAGCCACCCGGTTATCTTTTTCGCCGTTACAAGAGAAAAACGAAAATGTATCGAATTTTCTGTTTGTTGTCTTCCATTTTTGAAACCTTGTACTCGTAACTGAATTAATCAAACAAAAAACCACAAGAGGATATTTTAGTGTCAAATGTCACCTTTCCAAAGAGCATAAATCTGAAATCGTTTGGTACATACCTCACGAGATAGCGATCACTACAGACGTCTACCGAAAAAATAATGGATAACTTTTTCCCCAAACTAATATTTCTATTAGAATATCCTTTTGTAATAACCCATCCGATTTCTCATAAAAAAATTGTCTCAAGAAAATATGTGTGTTGTATACAGGTCGTGAAAAAACGATCAAAAGATACAATGCAGTAATCATAACACATTATGTTTATATTTGAAAAAATGAAAAATACAGTGCTACACACAGAAAATATAGAATAAAAACATCACAAGACAAATGTATGCAAAATTGGATAAAATAAAATCATAAATTATTTAAAAACTATGTGAATCCATATGTAAATAAAATTTTTATTCTCTGTATCTACTAAATTTTTTATCTCGAAGATTTATCCTTGAGAATTGCGATCATTAAGGAAATAAATTTATACCAGGATGTTGCTCTTTAGCTAACTGAAAACAAAAGCTGATGTTTGCTTTTAAAAATTTTGATTACAAAATTTGTCATAAGTTTAAGTTCATTGCAAAGTTGCTCATGCCACGTTAGGCATCTTTTTGGAACTCTGCTCGCTTCAAAAACAGAGGTTCTTTTCTTTATTTTAAAATTATCATCTATGAGTAATTGCTAACGTTGGGAAAAAATATGTGCAGTATTGGCTCATTCTGTTTTTTGCGATAGGCTTTTAAAAAATGATATTATCTATTTTTAAATAAATATTGTTTTTATCCACTGAAGCGAGTTTGTTTTCCTTTTCCTCAATACAATGACTGGAAATGCATTGCAACACTACTGAAAGGAGATCCAATTTAAATATTTAATATCATAACTAAGGAGTTTTTTCAAGTATTTCATACCTAATTTGATTTATTTTTAGCTGATCGATACGCGAGATCTCAATTCATGTTGTAAAGTTGCAAAAGTTTGTTTTGAACAAAGCGATATGTTAGAAAATATCTCTATCTTTTCAAACCCCAATTTTTCATTGAAAGCTAATTAAGGGGGCACCACAACTAGCTAATTTATAAAAAAAGCTTAATGTACATACATATGATGTGAATTCTTAGGTAAATCCTTATATGAATAGTAAAGACAAGTCACTTTAAAAAGGATAGAGAAACGATAAATAAACGTTTACAGAACTAGCCATAACAAAGGCCAAGTATCATAGAATTTTCATTTCAACTAATATTTAATTTTATCATCAAATTTTATATGTAAAGTTCTTTGTCATATTTGAAAAAATATTTAAAAACCTAATACATATATATGTATATATATGTATACACACACAAGATATCCATTTGATTTTGCAAAAATTCTTATTTTGTGAAATTTTCGCCCCCTTTTTTTTCTTTTTTAAACAAACTCTTATTTAGTTTTTCAAGATTTTCACCAGAATTCAACGAAGCACTAAAAAAATACACTGAATGTTTTAATTTCATAAATTAAAATCTTCAGTGAAAGATAAATTTTTTAGTAAAAATAAAATTACACAATGTTAACAGTAAAGTTCCACATCAAGAAAAATAAATCTAATGGTTATGCATCTCATTTCCATTTACAATTTTAATTGTTAATTTGTTTTCGCATGCTGAAAACTTATTTTAGAAATACTTTTCTAGATAACCGAAATAAAATCTTTAAATGTATCAACACTGTGTAAATTTCCTCCCATCAAAACAATATCGCCAGCGAAAAACAAAGAAAGATGTTGCGATTAAGCAGCAAGATTAGAGAAGGAAGAAAATGCGATAGGATGCCTCATGGAGGAGAAATTAAATCGGAGAAAGGCTTGAAGGTGCCTGATGTCATTCATGCGCATGCGTGTTTCATGTCACTTTGGAATGATATTTTCTAATTTGGCGAGAAGTAGCGGAACCAGATACTATGTTCATTAAACATTAGAAGCTTATTTTACGCTTGTCATTTGTTTGAAAGATATATTTTCTAAATAAAAAAATAAAAAAAATTATTGACTGAATATCGTATTTTTTCTACCATAAAATTCGAACAAATTAGCGATAGATTATAAAGCATTGAATTTTTCATATTTAAAATGAAAATTATTTTTTAAGGAAAAAACTAGATTTTCTTAGTAATGTTATAAAATTTTTTGTTAAGGGTGGAAAATTGGAAATGCTTGTAAAATAATAGTCATTCTTTTGAAAATATACGTATATACATTAAAGTTCAAAGTTTATTCCATTAAGTATTTAAATATATTGAGTAATTAGCATTTTGGAAATTAAAATTTCTAAGAAAATGGATGTTTCCGTTTGAAAATGATTTCCTCGACATTTTTCCACAAACATTGTGTAAACTATTTGGTTCATAAACATAGGAAGTCTTAAGATTGTTTTTGAAATCAAATTTAGCATCTCAAGATGATATTTATCGTATAACAACTTAATTATTATATGAAACAATTTTTATAACAACTTAATTATATTATGAAAAAGTATAATTAAATTTGTACTTTTTCTTAAACATCGTCTGCTTTGTTAAAAATTACAATTAATTAATCGCTTTGTTTCCCTATTCAACGTTGCTATGATGTGATGAATAGTGAATTATTTTCAAAAGAGCTCTCAGAAAAGAAACATTTGATGCCGAAAACCATCCTTTAAAAAAAAAAAAGAAAGAAAAGGGAAAACTAGCATTTCTTTTACTGAACGTTTATTTATTGAGATGCAATCTAATCTTAACTTTACTATTTAAATTTCAGAAAAAAACATAACCATAATTTAACTACATTTTATCCCACAATAATCCACAAAAAAAATTAAAGAATTATAAACTCTATTTACGTGCATAAAATATTATATATTTTTTGTGCAAATTTATCTTAGCTTTTTTAAATTCTAATAATTTAAAAATAGAGTTTATAGAAAGGTGTTTGACTAATATAGTTATACATTAAAAAATTACCACTTTTTTACACAATGGAAGAGACATTTTTATTGATTTACTTACAAATTAAATTCAAGTTAAAAGTGATTATTAAATTAATACCTCCAAAAATGTATATGAAGCTAAAATTCTATCTTTGTGCAACATTTCTTATTTTATACTAAAACAATCACGAATCAACTGAAACATTGCTATAACAGGGCTGTACAAACTTTTTGCTATGGGACCTCATGACACTTATAAAAACTTCGTAGGACCCCTGAAGTATTGTACAAATGAATAGGCCTATATACTTGCACTGTTATATACAATACTATTGCAGTTTTACGTCATTAACTTTAGTATTTGTTTATACATGAGACAAAGGGAAAATTTTAAATAAATTAAAGACTTAAAAATTACAAAACATTAATAAAAAATAAACTCAATTACTTAGGTAAATTCAAACATGAACCATAGCCTGTCTAGTCCACTTGGAGCTACAGTCCACACTTGGATGGTCAATACTGTGAAAATCAACTTCTAACGCGGGCAAATGTAAAAGTTAAGTATTTTCTGTAAGAGTGTTTGTCTTTATTTAAGTATACTATCAAATCTTTGTAAAGAATATGACAGCAATTTTTCTAT
Source organism: Latrodectus geometricus (assembly GCA_026290005.1). NCBI lineage: Eukaryota > Metazoa > Arthropoda > Arachnida > Araneae > Theridiidae > Latrodectus > Latrodectus geometricus. Next base: position 120,317 of record JAPDSC010061114.1, read on the forward strand.
TTCCTTTAGATTTCCTTGACACTTTGATTTTATGGTAGTCTAAATTAAAATTTCGTTTCACATAAGCATACCGTAAGAAGAAAATGTTTATGTGGCGTTGGACATACTTATACAGATGATTATTAAAATATCGAAACTATTTACATTTTTTGCAACCCCATACTGCAAATCATTCGATCCTAATTAGGTCGCGGATTTCATGTTTAATCGGCTACAAAACCAAATTAATAATTAATTTTAATTTAGTTTAATATTTAAGCCTATTGATAAAGTAGACTTAAATATTAAAAAACGGTGGAACTTAATCCACTAAAAAAAAGTTGACCTCCAAAAGTGATCTCCTTGGTCGACCAGATGGGACATTAGTTTTGAATATTCCTTTATGGAATCTTTTTCCTCCTTTTATTTTTAGAAACCGAAAAAGGCAAATCTGTAGCAGCGTTACAAGGAAAGAGAAAAAAAATTGCACTCAGGGAAGTGTTTGCGAGTTGTGAAGAGACAGGTGATATTTTTAAGAAGAAAAAAAAAAACGTCTTAATATCATTGAAAGAGTAAACAATGTTTTTTAAAGTAAATGGTCCATAAACTTATCGATTTCACTGTCTTCGTTTTTTTCTTCCTTTCCATTTGAGAATTGAAGATCGAAAATGAATCTGGGTTCAACATGATTTGCGTTTAGCCAAAAGGGGTGGGAAAAACCCTTTTTTTATTAATATTTTAATATATTTAGCTGTGTATCAAGCTAAAATAATAAATCATCTAAAAGTTCTACCATTCAAAAACACTGGATGTGAAAAAAGGTGCAAAATAAAATAAAAAAAATTATCGAAATAAAATCGCAATTTTTATTTATGTTCTTCATATTTTAATGCAGTTAAGATAAACTAAATTAAATCAGCTATTCTACACTTAAGGAATTTGGAAACCTTAATGTTCTTTAACAAAACATGTATTTCTGGAATTTCATGAGTTTTAATGTTTCACAACATTTTTAAATTCATTAGTTTAATTTAAATAAATTTTGTGATAAAATAATTATTTTTCATAGGAAAAATATCATGTTAAAAATTCATAGCAAAGGAAGCATGTGATGATGATTAATGGTCCTATGGCTGTGAAAAGATTATATTCTAGGCGAAACTTATTGGGTTGCTTGTCTAGCTGAGAAAATATTTTAAAACCATGTTTTAGATAATAAATGAAATTATTTATCTATATTTATTGTTAATTACTTATCTATTCGAAAATAAATAAAAAATTCTTCATTTATTTTAAACATCCATACCGTAATTTTTAATTTATGTGTTTGAGTGAGTAAAGATTTTTATCTTTTTTAAATCATTATCACATAAATGAATTGTTTTAAAAATGGTAAAAATTCATTAAAAAAATTAGATATTTAATTCAGTGTAAGCTTTTTATTTATAATGAATCAAAATTTAATATTTTAAAAAATGCCAATACTTTACTCATTTTAAAATTACCCGATAAAAAAGTCACTCAATACTTTAACACTTGCTTTACTTTAACTTTAAATTTGAAAGTGGACTCGCATCAGTTTTAAAATAATTGCTCTAAATAAAATTATAAAAATTTATGAAACTTAAAAGAAATTGGAATACATAAATTTCATTAAATAATTTGAAAATATAATTTTCATTTTTCAAATAAAACACATCAAAGAACATAAATGCATCGTTTTTGTACGAAACAATCAGAAATGTAATTATCTGATGATACACCAACAATAACTGGAAAAACTAGCGAGACACAAAATTCTGATAATATTTGTGTACTTAAATAATGAAATGGATATATTCGGGCATAGTACTACCAGCCACGTGGTACTCAATCCTGCGTGATTGACCACCCCCTTGATCTAACCCAAGAACAAGAGTCTTTCAGTTCGCCATCTTGGTGGAGCGAAAATGATTGGATCAAAGTTTCTCCTCCCCCCCCCTCGCGATCACCTCCAAATGAGGTGACTATTGTTTTCATAGTATAGATTCTTCGTCTCTTGCTCATGAATTTGTTGACACTTCTTTGTTCCTGTCCACGATTTCAGTGGAAAATAATCGTCTGCGGCGATAGCGGATGAGGTGTATTGCGCTCGGTGATAACGGTGAAAGGGGGGAAGAATTGTTTTTATCGTTTGCTAACAGTCGGGAAAACTCACGGAACTTTAAATTGGATACTCTTAAAACAATAGCTGAGTTAACGAAAGTTTTATTGTTGTACGAAATGCGTTTTAGTTTTCTTAGAAACCGAAATGTTTCAATTAAAGAAATAATTAATGTAAGCATTTTGATATTAAAATATTTTTTAACTATTCGTTATAACGAATTCAATAGAATCTGTGAAAAATTGAACGGAAGTAGAAGCTTATGCTTGGAATCAATGCATGTTTATAGTTGATTGAAATAATTGATTGAAAAATTTTTAAAGCTCTTTTGGTTTTTAAGAAATAAGTCTAAATGATGCATTTTTAAAAGAAAATTAACATATTTTAATTATTTACTTAAAATTTAGTAAAAAGTAGCTCTAAAGTTGATCTTACAGATTTTTTTATCAATTACATAAAATATTTAATTTATATAATATAAATATACACTTATCTAAAACAGCCTATGATATGGAATGCTTGAACCGCATTACAATATACAGAACTGAGTTAAAAAGTACGATTTTATTTCAGTAATTTTTTCTTATTTCATTTTTTACCATTTTTAATTCAGTGTTTTGCATAAATGATTAAGATAAATTAATCATTTATTATTTTAGCTTGCGATGCTTTCAAGCTAAAATAACAAGATATATTAAATAATTTTAGTGTTTTTCTTTTTCTTCTTTCTTAAATTTAAAAACAAATTCTTTTAATGAACTCCATTTCACTGTCTCTCTCTCTCAATATGCGATTCTCAACTATCAAAAAAAAAAAAAAAAAAAAAAAAAAAAAAATTGAAAGCAATGAAATTGTTAAGTTTACGGACCATTTAATTAATATAAATATTTTTTGTGCTTAAAAAAAGTTTCTTCTGCTTAAAAATCATTCTTTATGGGATGCGAGATTATTTAAAGCCAAAACTCATAGGATAGCCGACATGAATAAACATGAATGTTGCATGTTGAATGAAGCATGCGTTAGTCTGTTAACGGATTACTGAACTAAGATTATTCTATTCAAAAATAGATTTTAAAAATTTCGGAAATTTTATAAAATGCAATTATAAAATATTTAAAACTTATCAACGTGCTCATACCGATAATGACATCAATATTTCATCATCGATTCAAATGATGATCACAATAAAAATAATTATATTCCGGCAATCGATTTCTATACAACTAAGTCACACATGTTTCAATTTTATAATTATATATAAGAGATACAAAAATTAATAATCTCGGAATTTCCTTTGTCATCAGTAGCAGAGGAATTAATCCTCTGCAACTGATCGACAAATGTAGCATCATTGATACAGAGATAACTAAAAAAGAATAAAGCTAATATATATTTTCTAAATTAAGAACTACTAATACTGAAATAATAATAAATGATAATAGCAATAAAATTATCTTAACAGAGATAAAAATATTTTTTACTTAATGCTTCCAAAATTTTTCTTTATAATGCATGCATTGATTTTTTAATGAAAAATATGATATGGAATATATGAGTAACTAATTATCATAATTAAATTAATTTTATTTGAAAACTACTTACCTTCGGTCATATTTTTGAAGAACACATCGAGTGTGATACCTTGTAGAGGAAAAGATGCTCACTCTAGCAGCACTTAGCAGCAAGTGGTCGCAGAAAGTTGATTCCCGTCACTTCTTCTGGGGGAAACTGCGCATGCGCTTGCTGTCAGAAGTCACGTGAGTCTGTAGAAGAAGCTAGTCATGTCTTCTGGCTTTTTCCTCTGGAATGGATGGAAAAGGATGCTGAATGCTATATGCACACTCCCCCTCTCTGTTTTATTGTTATATTTTATCTTTTGTTAAGAGATAGAGAAGAGGAACTCGTAATTTTCGCCCATCTGATCCTTCCAATACCCGATGCAAGAAGCGTTGCATCAACAGGTTTTATCACAGCGCTCTTCCTCTTTTAGTGCTGCCACTCTTTTTTCTTTTTCTCAAAAAGTTAACAAAAAATTTCGCCAAAATATATTTGAAAAGCCTTTCTTTTTTCCCGTGTTATTGGTCTTTGTCACGCATTTAGAAAAATTAGCAGATCGATATACAGAATACTTTGATAAATCTTTGAGATATTTTGATCGCTACAAAATCATGTATTACTTAAATTTTTACTAAATTTAATACGATATTATTTAAAAAATCTCTTCAATCTAAATATTCGACCAATACAAATGATTATAAATTATAAAAAAATAATCGTACATAGATGTTATAAAGTTTCCAATGATTTAAATTATTTGCTGTTGAATAATGTCAATATTATGATAATTATAATAAAAATTCTTTAGTAATAACATAATTGTTTTAATATTTATTATGAAAATTTACATTTTTACAATAAATATAGATATTAAATTATCTAATGGTAATTTTAGTATGGTTAAATATTAAATAAAGTCAATATGAATTTAAATTTAATTTTTCATTTTATATAAAAGCATGAAAAGTTTTTTTTTTAACAATAATAGTTCTTTTTAACATAATTTCTAAAAATATTGCTTTTATACTATCACTTAAAGTTAACAACAATTTTCTTAATGACTTATATATAGTCTTATTGTTTGTTCCTATTGTTTCATTCTTATTATCTTATCAGAATAAAGCAAGAAATGGTGAAAGATTTTCAAAATTTTCATGTCACTAAATAAATAACATTGAAGTTTATTAGTTACAATGACTCGATGATAATCAATATTAAGACATTATCTAGTAGTAGTTCAGATGACAATTGATTTTTTTCATTGGATCAGAGTCATAAAATCCCCATCCGTATATTTTAGTAAAATTAAACTTTGACAAGAAAACAGAATAAAATATTTTGAGGTCTTTAGTGTGTATATGTAGTTCTTTTTTTTTTTCAGATAAGTGATTTTCTACTTTTTGTATTATTATATATGTACATTTTTCTACTTTATTGCTAAGTTTAGCAGTTTTGAAAACTTAAAAGTAATTTAAATTGGAATGCTTTTTTCTCATATTCATTACTGAACCAACAAAATTTGAAAATAAAGATTCAAGCGAATTATAAATTTAATAATTTCAACAAAAAAAAAAAATGAAGTTTCTTTCTTTTTTCTTTTTTTTTTTATGAAAAGAAAGTGACCTTCGTTTAAAGATTCCAGAAAGATTGCTTACGAAAAGAGTCGAAACCTTCAATAGAGGACTACATACCCAGCAGGGAGACCTCACGAAGACTTGTTTAGCAGGGGTGGCCAACTGGTAGACCGCGAAGACATTTTAGGTAGCCCACGCGACCATCCCGATAATAACCTCGGATATTAACAATTTAATTTATGACTTATATCATAGAATCAATAAATTATTTAAAATAAAATTTACTGCAGTCTACGCTTTAAAACAAAAAACAAACTGTGCAAAGATTTACGATTTAAAGATTTATGATTAAAGGCTTACGATTTATATAAAACCTAAAATGGACATAAGTGCGATTAAAACATTAAAAGAAACTATAGAAAGGTATGCATCTCAATTAAGAAAACATGAATTGAGAAACTTCAAAAACATGGAGGAAGAGTGCACCCATAATCCAAACCGAGACTTCGAAGATTTCGCTTAACACTTACTTGTTTTGTTTGAAGAATTTGAAAGAAGATTCGCTGACTTAATTATGTTGAAAGAAATAAATTTTATGATATTTCCATTTAATGAAAATGTCAAAATTGATGGACATTGTCACAATGATGTCACAATGAAAATGCTAACATTGATGGACAACGTATCTGAAAAAATACTACATTTAATAGATATCACATCAGTCACGGTCGTGGAAGAAATTATTAAATTAAGATGTGACATATTTCTTAAATCCAGAACATATTTAGCGATACTGATTTTTAGAAATTAATTTCTGAGGAAACGTTTCCAAATATTTACAAATTGTGATTTTGTATTTCAAATCATACTTTGGATCAAGGTATCTTTGAGAATCTGCTTTTTCAACCATGAGCAAAAAATAAACATTGGTCGCGTTTAACAGATGAACATTTAGTTTCGTGTTAATGTTAATGCATTGCAATAAGCTCATACCAGCCACAATATGATAAACTTGTCGCAGATATACAGTGCCATATTTCAACTAAACGAAGTGAATAGGATTGTCACTTTTTGATACATGAATACTTTGATTATTTTCGTCAGTAAATTTTTATTTTGTAAGCATTAATATTAAGTTTTTTTTTTAGAAAAATCACATAATTTAGCATTGTTTCTTGTTACCGAAAATAAATATGTACGTTAATTTAGCTCTGCCATTGGTAGACCGCCTTCGAATTTTTAAATGTGGAGTAGACCCCTGATCCCAAAAATTTGGCCACCCCTGCTCTATAGGAATAGCCTGTCTATAGAAAAACCCTGTCTGGAAGAATAGAATAGAACGTGTAAAATTTCCCAGAACGCTTTTGGGGTGTGAGAGTTGGTTTGTGAGAAGAAATGCCACCTATAGAAGAATGCAATCTATCACATCGTACAAAAACTGAATCAAAGATACTTTTCTAAGGACAACCAGACGACTTTCTATTATCAATTTTTCAATAATTAAAACAGATGGAATAGTTTTTATCTTTATGTGGAAAAATATTTAACCATGTGAAAATAATTTTCTCATAAAGTTTAGAACATAAAAATAATTTTAAATTTTGAGAAAAAAAAGTGTCGGATGATGTATATCAGCGTTTCCCAACCTTTTTTGGCCAAGGCACACTTGTCGCGGGGAAAAAAATCACGAGGCACACCACCATTAGAAAATGTTAAAAAATTAACTCTGTGCCTATATTGACTATAATAAACTAATTCTCTTGAATAGTAATCAAATAAGCACAAAGAAAGTATTTTATAATTATTTTATTATGAAATATTAAGTAAACAGAATAGTGAAAAATTATAAAATACTTTCAGTGCGAAACCTGGGCCTGTTTGGCTGAACACAAAGCTGATATTCTGGCTGGAATCGAAGAAAGACACACACGTAGCTCTTCGTCAACAGTTCTCAGTCTCTCTCTGTATTTAGTTTTCATAGCAATCATGCTTGAAAAGCTAATCTCACACAGATATGTAGTGGAAAAAGGGAGCAATGTCAAAATAGCTTTGTTTGCCAGAAGGAGGAACTCCTTGGCAGTATCCAACCAAAAACTGTCCAAAGGTAGATCAGCAAATCTTAGCTTGCAACCACGATTTTGTTCAGTTCAATTAGTTCCTCCTGCTCCTGTAAAGTCATTTCCTTTCCAACAACTGATACTGAGCTATAAGGGTCCCTAACCCAGTCAAGGCATTCAATGGAGACTGAAGAGAAATAAAATGACAACTTCTCCTCAAGAGTTTTTAAATGTTTAACTATTATCTCACACAGTGCAGCAGTGTGAACATCTTGCCATTGCATGGTGAGTGTGAACATTTCAAGATTGCCACTTTCCACGTGTTGATGCCAGAGTTTCACCTTTGAACGGAATCAATTTATTTTATCTGTACTTGTAAGCAGGTTTTCATTTCGGCCTTGCATTCGGGTGTTCAATTCATTCAGATGATGAAATATATCTGCCAGGTATGCCAGCCTTGCACACCACTCATCACTTGCAAGTTGCTTTGCGTAATCTGACCCCTCATTTGTCAGAAACACTTTAAGTTCCTCCCGCAGCTCATACACACGAACCAAGACCTTGCCACGCGACAACCACCGGATCTCCGTATGAAACAGCAAGGTTTTATGCTTTGCTCCCATCTCCTCACACAAATATGCGACTTTTCATGGGTCATGACTTTACAATGTTTACCATGATCACAACATCATCCAACACATGAACTAAGGCTGATGGTAAAGTCTTGGCTACGAGGGCCTCACGGCACACCACGGTGCTTCAGACGGCACATTGATGTGCCGCGGAACAGCGGTTGGGAACCGCTGATGTATATGATCCTCCATTTTTTTTCCTTGGCCATCCCAAGAAAATCTTAATGATAGTAAAAACAAATGATGATGATTTAACTTTTAATCAAACTGATGTCTTTAAACTATTCATGAATTTTTAAGGAAATTAGCCTGTTCTTTAAAGATTCATCAATTTTTCTTCAGAGGTCGGAAGAATTTCATCTTGAGATTGAAATCGAAGAGATTCACGTTTAATAAATTTTCAATAGCAGAAAAACTTTAGTGATTCATTCAATATTCTGTACGAGTTAATAAATAAGAAAGCAAAAAATTTATTGAAGATGTTTTTATCGAGGAATCTTAACTCCCATTAAAAGTAAAGAATTTGAAACATTATCTTTGATATGAAATATAGTAAAGATTATATTTTATTAAGAAAGATATTTAAATGATAACAATGATTTACTTGTGGTTAGTATCAAAACTTATTTCAGTAAATTTTTCAGGATATTTGACAGAGGATATGAACTGTAGTTAGCTATAATTTTTTTAGGTGTTTTCTCTACATTTCTAAACTTTCAAATATTAAAACTGATAAACATCGGGTATTTTCAAACATTCCACACCTCTTTCGATTTATTTTTGCTGATTTATATGTGAGAACCCATTTTGTGGTGCAAAACAGAATTTTGAAAAAATTTAATAATTAAATAATTAAAAAATAGTATAAACATCATTATTTTTCCAAACCGTACTTCTCTCTTATAGTAGACTCAAAATATGCGACTATAAGTAACTTAAAAGTAAGTTTTGGCAAAATTACTGCATATATTTCTCAAGAAAAATACATTTCAATGTATATATCATTTGCGTCAGAAATATTGGAAAATCACTGAATAATCAAATATTTCCCACACAAAATTTTGAAAATTTGATAAACAAAATTAAGTCTTTTTCTACATAAAAATCAAATCTTCTTAGTTACTGATTACTAAATCTCGAGATACAGAAAATCTAGTGATGTGAAATTTGGTTAATAATTTCATTTTGTAGTCTTAACAAGGTATTGTAAGAAGAGCCATTTTAATTTGACAAGGAAAGGCATAGATCTATTTGATATAAAGTTTCAAGATCGATACCTGCCTGACCCAGTAAAAATCCATTATAATGAGAAAGCATATGCTTGTTAAATTTTTCATAGGGTCCAGTGCCTCTCCATTCATATGGCGTGACGTTAATAAGAGGGTGAGAGCTCAGGTATCGATCTCGTCTCAAAACTAAGTAATATTCAGTGGCGTAGAGTTACTGGTAATATCCAAAATATGTAACCTCAAGTGTATCAGATCCAAGTCTATTAAAATAAAATGTATCAAAGAAGCAATTTTTTTGTTCAGTTGGTAAAATTATGAATTAATTTAATTATTTTGATAATTTTTTATGTATAAAAAATGAAATAAAACGAATGTAAAACCAAATGTATCATTCGGAACAAATAAATTTGTAGCTTAGCTCATTTGAAAAACTATAAACAGATTTTGATGTACATCAAATTATTAATTTTTTTGGTAACTTTTTATTGTGTGTTAAATAATGAAACACTCTTTAAAAATACTTTAATGGCATTGATTGACTGATAAAATTCTGACTTGCATAAATCTAGATTCAAAGATTAAGATCTTAATTCTACATAACTATATTGATAGATTAACATCAACAATCTCTTATAAAATTATAAACAACTAGTTTGGAAATTCGAGAGATGTGCTAACGAAATTGAATCTGTCTTAACATTTATGTGTTTTTTTAATCATGTAATATTTTCCAATATTTTTTATTTACCTTGAAATATTCTGTTCCGAGTTTCATTTCGGAAGCAATGCCTTATGAAATTATGGTAAACTCACTGGCTTGTTATTGAGTTATTCAGAGAGTTATTTCATTTTATATGAAAATGAAAAACATATAGCGAATAAATATTTTATTGAATTGAACATTGTAAATTGTTTTCCAATACCTTTTACCATCTTTCTAGTCGTAGCATGATTTCATATTCCCAAAATGGTTGGTTTTCACTACCAAAAAACTTATTCAAGTAGGAAAAACGAAATGACTTTCCGATCAACAATGATTTTGCAATAAAATCTCTAAAAGCTGCTCAAATTAAGAAAATGTTAAATAGTTTAATAATTACACCTCAAGGGTTCAAGACTTTTAGGAACTGAGAAGGACACATAATTTTACAGATACTTTATATCCATTGTAGATTTCTTTATCATGAACATATTATTTTGTATTTGTTTCAAGAAGTAAATAAAAATGGAATAATATAGTTTAAAAGATGTTTTAAATATTATTTGCATTTATTAAATAATTCAATTATAAATTCAATAAAATTATTCTCATTACACCAGAAATTAATTCGTATTTGAAATTTTCATTTAAGTTATCAAATAAATGTTATTTCATTAGGGTTTCCGCATTATAAAATAACATTAGCATAATAAAAGCTGATAATTTATTGATTTCTATATTTATCTTTAAAATAATTTTGAAGAATTAATTTTTAATTATGAGGGATATAGGTTAATAGCTCTGAATAATTTAATTAATGTCAGTGAGACATTTTTTAGTTTCTTTCAATAGATTTAAAACAAATGTTTTTAAATTTTAATCTAGATTATAATATAATGCAAGATTTTTTATATTCTCTATTCTAGAGAAATATTAGAAAATTGAGCATGAATTTTAAACTGAAAGATGCTTAGCTTGAAAAAGGTTTCTTAAAATATGTATTTTTATACACATTTTAATAATTTGCTTAGAAAATATTCGTCAAGAAACAATTTATAAGTTCTCAAGCATATTTAAAAATTGGAAACATTAAGTATTTTTTGAATTTTTACTGTTGGGAAAAAATTTTTTTCGACATAACTCGTTAGTATAAAGGACACAAAATTACAAGTCAAATTAAAATTATTTCTAAGCACATAAGCGTTAAATAACTTAATTTTAGATAACCTATTTTTAGTAATAAACGTTGATTTTAAATTTCAGAATTATATATGCATTTAATAAATACATTATCCTGACAGAAAATCAATATTAAACAATGTTAAAGAATAAAAAGAATATATATGATAAAAAAAAAACAGAAATAAAAATTTTTTACGATACTCTTTTAGTGTCAATAGCCAAGATTTTTCAAATATCAAAATTTTCGTTTCCAATCTTTTTAATAAAAGAATACTTGTATTTAAAATGAAATAAGAGAGTTAAGCTACGGATGTGCTTAGAGAGTATTGATATAAAGGAAATTAAGTATTACGTATTTTCTTTGAATTTTTAGAGATAATTACTTTTCGATTCTAAGAAGACTCCTCACTGGATATTGAGTACTATTTTGAGAAGAAACTTCCCACTTTCCGTGGAGTCAGTCTGCTGTAGGGCACAAATATTTTGGACAAAGGACATTATTAATGAGAAAAATGTGTCAGTGAGAATTTTTCACTCGAATATAAACGGCACCGGACTATGAGGCTACAACGAAGCCAGAGATGGCAAATAGAGCTGTTTGTTTGTCAGAGCTGGAGCAATGCACAGTAATTTCAAAGAAAAATACTCCTCAACAGAAATTAATCTTACTATTAAACTTTTTGTCATAAAAAGTTAATCCACATGAATTTTTTCTTATATATTAACAGTATATTTAAAGTATTTTTAGGAAATCATAACTAACAAATTGATTATTTATTTTAAGTAATATAATCAAATTTTTTTTCTTTACCGATGGTCAGAACTCTTACTTTCTATTCAACAGATTCGAATCCCACTTCGGGTATGGGTGTTTGTAGTGGTTCGATATCCACTTTAAAATGTAGGCCCCGGTCTAATTAGCCCTCACGCAGGAAAAATGAACATTGAGTGATTGTTAAACCAAATCTTTTATGAGTAAGTAAGGGACTCAAATAAAATTAATTTAATTGGCAAGTGAAAAAAATTTAAATCATTAGAAGAAATCCGAAATTATTAGAAGTTTTTATGCACTATAAATTATTGTTTTCATTATTGAATGAAGGTTTTCGAAGTTTCAACTCGCATTAATTCCCATTTAAATATGCTGAGTCTCTCAACTAACGAATATAATTGCGTATTTAATCATACCTATATGACATTTTTTAAACTTTTTTTAGGATTGTATTAAACATATATTACTTAATAATTGCAGAGCCAATAATTAGAAAGTTTCTCAAAAAGGTGAGCCAGAGATATTTATTTATCTAGAAAAATTCACGATATCATAATTCTATTGTAATAACTTTCTTGCGAATTTACATGAACAGCATTTCGTTTCTAGAAAATTTCCTTTTACTGTGATTTTACTACATCAAAATAACGCTAAAGTTTCCCTTTTTAAGTATAAAAAGGATAATAAAAATATTAACAAAATATTGTCTTTAAAAGATGTATTTAATCTCTTAAAAGAATATTAATATCACGTAAAATAATATTTCAGAATGTTAAAGTTCCAAAAAATTTTTACTCTTTGAATTTCTAAATAACAATTAATTACATTGAGAGAGATGTATTTTTCACAGCCGAAACAATAAGAATTGCATAAAATTTTTTTAACATTAAATCAAACAATTCAGTTTTTAATTATTGTGCAAATTGTAATAATATAAATTGTAATTTTTTGTTGTCTTATATAACTTGACTTACACAACTAGTAAAAAATTTGGATTAACTTACTTTTATAAAGTTTCCTAAACTATTAGATTGATAAATTATTGAATAACAGAGTTACTTGAAAGGTTTCAGGTTTGATTTCATGTTTTTTTTTTTTTGTGTGTGTGTGTGCGTGTGTGTGTTTGATGGGTTTTTTTTCCCTTGTAGACTTTATTTTAATTATCAAGTAATTTATGTTTTATGGACTTCAGTCATCAAGTATTTCATGTTTGATGGCTATTTCTGAAAACATAAATAGTGTTTCCAGAAGTAACTATGAGACATGAAAAAGTTACTAATTTGATAAATAACCCCTTTCATTTAAAAGGTAAAAATCATCTCACACAAATGCATGAATCTTGTGCAAATATTTCAGAAATTTTGTGAGAAAAAATTAAGCCGTTTTCTATGAATGACCATCAAACAATCCGAATTTAAAGAAATGAAATAGAAATAAAATCTCAGATTAAATTCTCTTTAGGGGGTCCATCCTCTCTGAAATTTTGTAAGAGGCTTTTCTGAGAATGTGCAGTCGCAAGAAAAAACACGCAGCCGCCAGCTGAACGCCCTCGTGACTGCCCAATCTTGGATAACCCTCTTACAAAATTCATCAGTTTCAGGCGACATCAGTTTTTTTTTTTTTTTTTTTTTTCTTTGCTTGTATAAGTTTGAATATTTGATTAAAAAACTTTCAGGTTTTAAAACTAATTTTATTATTTTCATTAATTATTAATTAATTATTGTAAGTAATATGATTAATTATTAATACTAAATTTATTATTTTCATTAATTATTTTCCAGCCATTTTTTTGACAATTAGTGAATAAGAATTAGTGAAAAAGTTAATCATTTTACATATTGCTCTACTTAAATGAAATCAGCCATTTTTTTCCCACTTTAGAGTTGGTATTAGGAGCAGACCGCAGCCCCTGCAACCGCCTTGATAGGCAAATGGTGATGGTTGTATTTAGCTGCTTCGATTAGCAGAAATAGGCAGCCAAATATGTTTTATTATAAACAATTTTATAAAGATATATTTTTTGGTCATTGAAAGCTAGCCTTAAGAATAAATACGCCAATTTCCAAATCCAAAAGTCGTATTTATGAAACTTGGTTAGAAAGTTCTTGTATTGAAGAGGGTCTTTAAAATAATTTCTTAGTGTTTTAAAAAGGGCCTTTTGTTAAAATATATTTTATTAAAATCTTTCTAAAAGACTTGACAAATTGAAGTGTATATACATTAGTTTGTGTCCTAAGTCTCTTCCAAGAAAGTATTATCTTCAAGTCCTATTTTCTATGAATTCTATAAAATGAGTTTTAAATCAAATTAGCTTCAATAATATACATAGAAAGAATAATAAGAAAATAAACAATTCCCTCAGATTTGAAATTATATGTATCTTAACCTTATTAGCTTATTAAGAATGAGTTTTTAAAATTCCTTTCTTAGTGCATTTCAATAGCTTAGCCTAAATAAACTTTTGGATATTTAAAATGAGTTATGATACAAATGACTGACTTCTAATATTTTACCATCATTGTGATTCAACATCATGTTCAACAGAGGAAAAAATTGAACACCTAGTAAAAGTGATCTTACAGAAATCAACGAAAAAAGTTCATGAAAAAACATTTTAATTTATTTCTTAATAATTCCAACAAATTTTTAAACCTAAAATATTTTATTGAAATAATATAGTGTTGTTTAATGTGTAATGTATAACAAATTAAACAATAGGTTTCGTGATAAAATATTTTACGCATAAAATATTATACTTTGATCTATAAATTTTCATTTTAATGCTAATATTTTTAATGAATTATTGCGTTTATTAAAAATATTATTACAATAAAATATTAAAAAAATAAATTATTACTTTTTAGGTAAAATGTTTTGTTAGGAAACATAGAAAACATAATTTATTTAGAAAATCGTCGTGTTCATAAATTTTTTCCCAAGTTTTGGGCATGTTTCTTTTTAAATTATTTCTATCTTATAAATGTGTATAAGTACATCTTCTACTTAAAACAAAAACTATGCATTATTCTCTTTGACAATAGTAAATATTACCTTCTTTTATTTTCAATGGATGGAATTTATTTCAAATAGTATTTCACTAATAATTTCTTATTTTTATCTTTAGTTAATATTTTCAAGTAATAGTTAATGACTATTTGTCAGCAACTGTGGTAATATCATTACAAAATCTCAAGTTTTGGTGAATATTTGATTAAATGAGTGACATACAAACAAGCAATGAGAATTTGTAATTTTATGGTGACAAATCAAAAAGTTATTTTTCTAGTCAAAGGTGAAGGATGACAATCTTAATCTACTTTTGGGGAATATAAAGATGCATTATTAGAAATATACTGTTTCAAAACTGATAATAGACACCATAGTTTTATTGAGGTTGCTTGCAATGTTTTAAAAGAAATTGTGACTTATATCTACATGTCTCAAAAATCACTGATCTCAAAGGTGTTTTTGCGAAATGTAGATAAAACACAAAAGTTTACATCAATCAATGCTAATCGAAACGATAAATTATTAAAGGACACAGGAGATGGAAGAAACCAAAAATTTCTTTGTGAATTTACTAATTAAGAATAAATTTCTTGTAAAGTTTGGATTTAAAACTAAAGACAATTTCCTATAAATTAGCAGTGAAGAATTAAAATTCCAATGAAATTATGAATTATATGGTAATTTATTCCAATATGGTTTATGCTGAAAAAATCATGGAAATGTATCTGGCTTTAGGTGAAAAAAAATACTTCAAATTTTTAATTCTTGTTCAGTTCTAAAATTGAATGGTTTCATCGTAAGAAGTATTGATAAAGTTAAAGGAAAAAAATAAATTTTAATTTCTTTTCGCCGATTCTGATAACGGAATAAAGCATCAAAAGAAATGTCTGTTGGACTTATTAATATTGCTAATCGTTATCATGACTTCTCACCAGATTCAGGTAATTTTTAAAGCTGGACTTATGTATAGTGTACTGAAAATAGATTATAGGTATTGGGTTGTTCGAAAAGTTCATGACGATATTTTAGAACAGTTAAAACGCAGCTCATTTAAAAATTGATATACATTTATTAAATTATATAGGCACCAGTCTGCTCAACAACCTTCCTCCATCTTTCTTGAAGCTTGAGAATTCCATCCTTCCAGAATCTCTCAGATTTCTCGGAAAAAAATTTATTCAAATGGGTTTTGATCTCAACCAAAGAGTCGAAATCTTTCCCATTACAGGGAATCCCTCATTCAGCATCCTTGACATAAACAAAGCATATCTTTTTGCCGCTTGTGTTGCATTTTTGCCCTTTCAAAAACAAAAAGTATTAAATGCTTATAATACCCTTTATTCGCCACCATATTCTAAGGCTTACAAAGCTGATAAAAATTAATTTAAGTGCAGAGAAGATTTTTAGAAATCCATGCTGTAAAAATAGCACAAATCATGTGTTAATATTATATGTTTTATTTTCATTAAGATGAAGCAATAGCCGCAACTACAACCATGTCTTATTATTTAGTTTTAATTATTAGAACTGTGGCATTCAAAATGACATGATATGTATCACAAAATATTAAAACTATCATTTCTGTGAAAAAAAAATTTAGTTTAAGCAGAAACGACATGAGATTATTTTTTAAGTAATCCAATGATTTTGTTTTAAAGGGTATTTCTTGAACTTCACAACCATCAATAATTATTTAATACATAATCTGAAGCAACTTGCTGAACCCTTATCTTTCAAAAGACTAGGAATAAAAATATTATCAAATCTTATGAAAATTGTGTATGTAATATAAGTTTATTGACTAAAATTAGCAATATTTGCCTAAAGAAACATTTTTAATAATAATAATAAATCAACTGCTCTGCTTCTCTTGTACCTTACTAACTTCTTAGTATGTAACTTAGTTTTCCCTTGAGCTATTGTCTTATACAATAAATGATAGTTGGAAACTAAAATTCTGCAAGAATATTAGAAGTCCTGAGCCTTGTTATACCATATATATATATATATATATATATATATATATATATATAT
>JAPDSC010061114.1:137284-173532 GCA_026290005.1 Latrodectus geometricus
AGAGAGAGAGAGAGAGAGAGAGAGAGAGAGAGAGAGAGAGAGAGAGAAAGAGAGAGAGGAGAGATTTATATATGTGTGTATATATGGAGAAACAAACAAGGCTCAGGATTTCTAATATTCTTGTAAACTCTTTGTTTCTTACTATTATTTTACTTATGATTTATGAGTTATAAAATATATTTTAAATATTTTATAATATAATATATTATAAATTACATTTTATGACTTTTGTGTAAAAACTGTTTCCTCTAAATTGGTATTATTAATATTGCTTTAACAAGCATATCCTTAACCATAGCCGAAACTTTCTTGGTTAGTAGGTTTATTAATAAAGACATACTCTTTAGAGGTGAACAATGAAAATGAATGTGAAAAAAAAATTATTACGAAAAAAGAAGTAATTTTTGCCAATTATGATCTAACTTTAAAATTCTGACTTTTCATATTCTAAGCAGATAAAATTGCATGAGTTAAATAGGGAAAACAATTGATAATTCTAACCTAATTTATTTTATTTTAAATTAGCTAAAACGCACTTAAAATATTATAAGTTTAACTGCATTATACTTTTTCTAACTTTTTATTTAAATATTGAAATTAAAGAAAATAACTTGAAATTGAATGACAATTAAATTTTCTGCTTGAAATCTTGATGTTTCTATGTGTTAGGATGATTCTGCTTTTTTTTTTTCTTTTTTTTTTTTTCCATTTTACTCTGTTACTTTTTTTAAAAAAGAATGATGATAAAATTAAAAATTTTGTTTTAAAATTGCAACTAATGTTCTACAGAGTTTGATTTCAGCTTTTTTGCCACAGAATGTTGATTTTTCGGCACCGAGAGCTATTTGGACCGCAACCTACAGATTAAAGTGAATTCTGAACCATTACAAACATCTAGATCATTAATAAAATTTCACAAAGTGTTTTGAATTAATAAAACTTTCGTTTAAATTTTTTGAGAAGTAAATTGAATTTATCTTGTGAAAACCTGAAATATTTCTTTTTCTTTTCTCTCTCTCTCTCTCTTCTTTTTTTTTTTTTTTTTTTTTTTTTTTTTTTTTTAAATATTACAAAAATGCTTTCTCCAGATAAAATTTGTGTTACAATAACTCAATGAATTGTGCTACCTTTAAAAAAATTTATTATGATCTTCCAACTAGATTTATGTCGTTGTAGACTTTTGATATTTCCATATCTTAAAGCTCGGTTTTGTCCTTGCATTCATGTTTTGGAAAATATTAATTAATAATAAATAATTTTATAGAAATTTGCAGCTTTAAACTCAGTGTTTGAATCCGCTATGCGTATTAATTGGGACAGCACTTTTGTTTAGAAGATTGTGTTTGCTTTCTTTTTCTTGAAACATTTTAAGTACACAATGCGTGCTATCTAATTTGATAGAATTCCTTAGAATGTGGATGAGGAAAAAGAATCTCATTTCCATTGATCACTTTGTGCAAATAAATACTGGGAGTGATAATGCGTTATCCCTCATTGACATTATTGAATTTAATGCCATGAGAGTTCCATTTAATGATGAATAATTGAAGAGTCAAATATCTATACATCAAATTTGTCAAAATGAAGATATATGAGTCAAATTTGTATAAGTATAATAAAATGGATAATAAAGAGAATATAAATTTTAAAAAATGCAAATTAATAGAAAAAGTATATCTAATTTCGGAATGAATACATTAAAACATTATTATTCTTAGTATTCAAGAACATTTGTTATGGTAGTAAAAATTACATTCATATATATTTCTAAAAGAGAAATTACTTTGATTTAAATTTAATGAATTTTGAAGAAAATTAGTTAGATTTTTTTCACGCAGATTATTTATTTGTGTATATGTGTGCTTGCGTTCTTGGGAATAAAAGAATAAAAAATTTTTAATCTTCGCTTACCTGAAATATTTGCTTTTATTCTATAAATATATTTAAATATTTAGAAATAAAAACCCTTAATAAAACCAGCCTTAAATTAATTCAATGGCAAGTATAGAAAAAAATTATGTACTTAATAGAAAGGAGAAAAAGTACGTAAAGATAGGAAATAGATAGGATTTTAGATAGAAAGATATGATTTTGATTACTCTATAAGTTTTTTGACAGCTTAATAATCGCTATAAACACAGTAAATCTCTCAATCGTTTAATTTTCAATCACCTCTCAATCAAATCGGTGCATTTTCTTACATTCTCTAAGCCAATTTTTTTACAACATACCGGTGAAGACACATCAAATCCTACAATATTTCAAATTTGTACTCAAAACTCTTATGATTGTCTTTTGTTCGGCCAGGAATAGAACCTATTTTCTTAAGGTCTAAAGCGATGTTACTCTCCTCTTGATATAGCGAAGAATGTTCTAAAAAAGAATGTCTTGAATGTACCGAATAATTCTAATTCCTGTTGCTGAATAATTCTAAACTTGATGTGAAAACTAATTACATAATGTTAAAGGTTTTGAATATCTGTTATGATTAATTAATTAATACTGAAATTGCTGAATTTTTTACTACAGATCAATGAAAATGTTTTTAGGTTTTCCAAATAAGAAAAAAGTTTCTGGTATATAATTTATAGTTGAGATTAAACCTCGTTATTTTAAATTATAATAAGATAGATATCTGCACTTAGAGTTATTTATGATGCTGTATTTTGTAACGAATCTAGCACTATCAATAACTGCAAGTGAAAATGCGTATACAATAATACACACGAGGTTCTAGAATTTTCATGATTCAACATGATTGTATTTTAAAAAAGAAAATAATTGTAAAAATTTGGATGACAAATTTTCCTTTTTTGATCGATTTTAAAATTAATATTATTAGCTCATGTGATAATAATGATTATATAATATTCTGTCTACTAAGTTTATACACTATATAAAGATATATTACGTGTGTTACTTTATATAATATATACAAATTTTATTAACATTACAATCTTTAGATTATATTCAATATTCAAAATTACTACTTAAGTACATAAGAAAAATTTTGCATTTTAGAGTTAATGTTTTATACATTTATTTGAGATTAATTATATGAACATTTATAGAAATAAATAAACTTAAAATTTTACAAAATATGCAATTTCCTCTACATAAAATAATATTATTCAAGTATTGCTTTTGAACTTACTATTCCAATTTATGAATCAATGAAATCTTTGTACAAACAAATTCCAGTAAATACAGATAAAATTTATTTCTGTCTGTTTGAAATCTGTAGAATATTTTGCTTTATAGGCGTTATAGCCCATAAAGCAAAGGTCTGGTTTAGGTACAGTGAAATATTAGGGTCCGTAAACTTCACTGTACCTAAACCAAAAATGGGCTCACCCAGTTATACAATACCTGTTTACAAATATTGAAAACAAGTCAAGGTCATTTTAGAAAGGAAATGGACAAAGGAACTTTTCCTGAACTACTGGTGAAGGCTAAAGGAATTCAAAGAATTTACAGATTGAAATATATTGATTGATACAGAAAATTGTGATCTCACTTCGTGGAAGAAGTCGTCAAAAAAGAATATTTCTAGTTCAGCTAGAAAAGAACGAATTTTATTAAGGATAATTATATCATTCAGTAATTCGCGTGGGTCAAGTCGGAATAAATTTTTGTAAAGATTTACATGTTACAAGAGGAAAAAGATTTTTTGGAATAAAATTATAAAGAATACGTTGAACTTTGTGATGAGGTTTGGTTGATGAATTTAACTTTGTTATTGATATAACAAGCTGCATTATAATGAATTTACAATTGATAGGGAAAAAAATCAAACAACTATAGCATCAATGGATTTGTTAATAGCAAATAATTTAAAACAAGTTGAAACTAATATCTCCCTTAATTGCGAAGAATAATCTAAAACACATTTCAATTTTTTTTTTTTTTTTTTTTTTTTTTTTTTTTTTTTTTTTTTGCAAATAGATATATAAAACGAAGGTAAACAATATGATGCAATAATTATAATAAAATTTATAATAACAAAATTTTGATCCAAATTTGAACTTGAGAGGTTTTTTCAAGAGTTAACTACACTAGAATCAATTATAAATTTCATATGCTACTATGTCAATCTTGACTATGCTACAAACGATAGTCAAGATTGACGGAAAGTATCAGGCTATAAGCCGTCTATTAATGATATCTACACACGAGAAATAATCTAATAAAATAATTATAAAATTTTATAATTTAACTATTTTAAAAACTTAGTTTTTGGAAGCAGAAAGCAAGATACAAAAATAATACTAATATAATAACATCAAGTCATATATCTGTTTTCTAAATAATTTTAAACACAGTGAAAAATAAATTTCACTTTCTTAACGATTTATTTTTTACTGTGCTTAGAATTGTTTGATAAAGAGAGATATATTTAATACTATCACATATATTTGTGGTTATATATTGTGTGTGTTTTTATTATATGTTCGTGTCTTGCGCGTCTGATTTAAATATGTTTTCATAATAATTAAATATTTACTGTAGCTTCGTACGTAAGTACAAAGTCAGTACTTATTATTAAGTTATAATAAACATAGTAGATTTCTTTTAACTCCCACACCTATACGATTAGGTAGACTATAAAATCTTGAAAAATTAGAAATCGTATGTATTCAAGAAAAGTGTTCCTTCCTAAATTGACCTTGACTTGTTTTCTGTGTTGTACACACGCTACTCCGCATTGTAATTTGAACTGGGGAAGGGCCCAATTCTTCTCTAGGCACAGGAAAGTGTACTGGTACAACAACTACTAACAAAAGCTAGGGGAATTCTAAGAATTTGCAGATGGATATATATTTATCAATTCAGAAAAATTTAAATTTCTTGAGCTTCATATATTGGCAGTCATATCCCAAGAATTTTATCCAAGATATTGAAAATTATTTAGGGAATTAAAAAAAGTATTTTAAAATAAGAAATTTATTTTATTTTATTTTATTATTTTTGTTCATTGAGAAATGTTAATAGAGATTATATAACACATTCATCTTTTTCATTTTAGTAAAGCAATATTTTTGTAAAATTTTGTTATTTCTTAGCTCTAGTTAATTTTATTAATTGGTACTAATTTATGTCTAATTCATTTCCTTTAATATTTAATAGTTAAATCTGCATATATTTATTATCATGTTAATGTAATTTATAAATATTGTAAATATTTTTTAGGAATAAATTATCCTATAACTATATTTATGCATACATAATCTCGCTAAATTTTGGATTTAAACAACCAACTTGAAACATAACTGACAATATTGGTATCGTGGGCGAGAATATATGAGAGAAGTGTAGGACATAATTATCGTGGTTGAAGAGCACTGATTTTCTGTTCCTAATGACATTGCTTAGAGTAGTGATTTGGCTGATATTCACCAAAACAAGAATTCAGATGCTTGAAAAAAAATTTATTTCTAGTGAAAGAAAACTGGAATTGACAGAGTGAAAAATGCATTTGTAATGAAGAAAAAATTTTAAATTTATTTGAGATAGTTTAATGATCTTAACTAGTAATTTTAAGATTAAAATGCAGCTCTACAATAAAAAATTTATTTCTGGCTCATAGATTAAAAAAATAATTAAATTCGTTGACTTTATCATCATAAAAATTTAAAATTTAAATAGATTTTTAAATTTTATTTAGTTAATGCATGTTATCTTTATATCACTTTTCCACCTTTTTGCAATTGCAATTATTTCCCAACTTTAGAGATAATTTTTTTCATAAAATATTAACAGGAATAATTAATAAATTTTGGTTGTAAAAAAGCAATACAGTACTGGTAAAATTGTGAAATTATCAATAGTTAATAATATATGTCTTAAGCTATGATCATTGATATTTACACAGCTATATATATATATATATATATATATATATATATATATATATATATATTGAATGGCAAACATGTTTGGGAACTAAACATAACAAAAAGATTTGTACATATAGGCACTGTAAATCTTTGCCTACAAGGCTGTCGTGGCATTGAGTTTAATTTTAGTTTAGTTGTATGTGTGTGTGAGAGAGAAAGAGATTGTATTTATTTCAGTAGATATTTACACACATTTGCGTAGATATTTAGCACATATTTATAAGAAACTTTATAAATAACGTATTTTTCATAAAAAAAAAATAGGGTTATATTTTATCAGATCATACCAACAGAATCCGATAATCTTAGGGTGAAGTATGGCAACAGAACCAAGAATTTCCAAAAATAGCAGCTTTAAAAATATTCTGAGAATTTATTTGATAACAGTTGTAAAGAACGTTATGTATTCATTAAAAAAAAATATATTACTCACAATGGAGGCTAAGTTTATTTATTGCCAGTGTTTCGAGGAATCCTTTGTGTTGGAATTTCCATTTTTAAACATTTATTATATCTCAATACCAAAAAAAAAAATATTGTTAAGTGGAATTTAAAAGTGTGTGTATATATACACTACTGGCGATTAAAATTGCTACACCAGGAAGAAATGCAGATAACAAAATGATATTTATTGGACAAATATATTATACTAGAAATAACAAGTGATTAAATTTTCAAAGTATTTGGCTGGATTGATCCTGAGAAATCAGTACCCAGAACAACCAACTCTGGCAGTAATAACAGCAATTATACGCCTGGGCATTGAGTCAAATAGAGATTGGATTGCATGTACAGGTACAGATGCCCATGCAGCTTTAACACGATGCCACAGTTCATCAACCGTAGTGACTGGCGTTTGGTGACGAGCCAGTCACTCGGAAACCATTGACCAGACGTTTTCTATTGGTGAAAGATCTGGAGAACGTGCTGGCCAGGGCAACAGCCGAACATGTTCCGTATCAAGGAAGGTCCGTACAATATCGGCAACATGCGGTCGGGCATCATTCTGATGAAACGTAGGGTTTCGCAGGGCTCGAATAAAGGGTAGAGCCACGGGTCATAACACACCAGAAATGTAATATGCACTGTTCAAAGCACCATCAATGCGAACAAGAGGTGACCGAGACGTGTATCCAATGGCACCCCATACCATCACGCCAGGTGATGGGCCAGTATGACGATGAAGAATGCAAGCTACCAGTGTGCGTTCACCACGATGCCGCCAAACACGGATACGACCATCATGATGCTGTACACAGAACCTGGATTCATCTGAAAAGATGACGTCTCGCCATTCGTGCGCTCAGGTTCGTGGTTGATCCCACCAATGAAGGCGCTCTTGTCTATGACGCAGCGTCAAAGGAAGCCGCAGCCATGGTCTCCGAGCTGAGAGTCCAAGCTGCTGCAAACGTCGTCGAACCGTTCGTGCAAACACTTGTTGTCTTCCAAACGACCCCGTTTCTTGACTCACGGCTCGTGACGTGGTTGCACGACCCATTACGGCATGCGGATAATATGCCTGTCTTCTCGGCTGCTAGTGATAGATGGCCGTTGAGATCCCGCATGGCATTCCGTATTACCGTCCTGAACCCATCGATTCCATATTCTGCTAACAGTCATTGGACCTTGACCGACGCGAGCAGCAATACTGCGATAAGATAAACCGCAATCCCGGTACGCTACAATTCGACCTTTATCAAAGTCAGAAACATGCTGGTACGCATTTCTCCTTCTTACACGAGGCATCACAACAACTTTTCACCAGGCAACAATGTTCAAATGTAATTTGTGTATGAGGAACCGGCTGAACAATTTCCTCATTTAAACACAATGTAGGTGTCACTACTGGCGCCTGCTTTGTCTGAATGCTCTGAAAAACTAATCATTTGCATACCAGAGCACATTCTTCCTTTCGTATAAATTTCTCGTCTGTAGCATGTCGCCTTCTTGGTGTAGCAATTTTAATTGCCAGTAGTGTATATATAAATATATCTATGATATTAGCACATATCTGAGACAAAAGAGAAAAAAGATAAGTAATATATTTTTTATTCAATATATTAAAATTAGGAGCTTATATTGAACACGTCCAAAACTCAAGAAATCGTATAGGTAAGTAGGGCAAAACGTAAACAAGAATTTAAAAAAATATCATTTAATCATTTTGACTATTTCTTTTATATATTAGATGTAATGAAATTAATTCTTTTTTCATGTTTTAGTAAATAGATACCAATACAGACTCATTTACTTGACACCTGTGTCTCTAGTAATTCTATGCGATTGAGGCATAACTTTAAGATGTCTAGATCTCATATTAAGAAAATCTAGTGAAATTTAAAGTATATATATATATATATATATATATATATATATATATATATATTCAAAGAAATAGGTTATTCTTTATCATATCATACACAAACTGTGTCGTATTATCTTATCTGTAAGTATCTAATCAGGGAATAGAAGGAAAAAAATTAAGAAACAGCAGCTGTAAGTCCTAAGAGTATTTTGATTTTATTTATATTTTATTGCTGTTTTAATATCTATTTTATTTCTAAATATATTCCGATGAGGACCCATTTTACATAGTGTCAATTTCTAAATAGAATTGTCTGTATTTGAGGCTCTATTTTAATGCACTTACTTTTCTAGAATAAATTTCAAGAAAGTTATTGAATGAAATTTAGAAATTTATTTTGCCATCAACACCTTACCAATTTGCGAAAGATGACTTTAAAATTATTATATCACGTATAGCTAGGTCAACAATCAAAGCCACGTAAATATGAGAAATAGAAAGTTGTTGCAACTGTCGTAGTTAACATTGAATGTGATTGAATGAAAGAAGTAAGCTTTTCTCCTTCCTCACGCAAGATAAATTATTAGTAACATATTGCTTCGTGTATAGGTACCTTTAGCAACCCCTAAAGAAAACAGGCGCATCTGTTATTTCAGATTTCCAACAAAAGAGTAAATATGAGTCACCCACTATAGTTATTAACATAAAAAAAATGAATAATATATTTTTTTTCTGGTTAAATGAAAAATTACAGTAAGTTGTGTCCTTATCCTTTTTTCTATAGCTCAACAATTCTTATTACTAAACAATTTTTAAAACAAACATAAATAATTTAAAAATATTTCATAAACAATTTTCTCAATATCAAGCATTATAATTAGAAAAAACATCAGTAAAAATTGAAATTAGTTTTATTTAGATTTTATATGTTATCAGGAGCTTTAAACTATATATATATATATATATCATGTATGCTAATTTTAAATCTTGTATAACACAAAATCTAAACAAAATTTCAACTCAAAATTTCTTTTTAAACTTAAAAATTTATAACAATTAAGTTTATGTATATTTGATAACTTAAAATAAGTGTATTTTAAAGCTTTTTCTGCGCAACCTCTATTACGCAATAGGCTCTCATGAAAATTGAAGTGAATAAAGCACGCAGGAATAACGAAAATTTTTTAGTCATTTTTTTTTCTTATGAAAAATAAATTTTTATTTCCTATGAAAAGTAATGTTGTGAAAAAGTAGTTCACAATAATTCAGAAATTAAAACTGAAGAACACCGAACTTTATAAACAAAGTAGGTGACCCAAGACAATGGAACTAGGAAAAAATTGGGCTTGGAGCATGGTACAAAATGCAACAATGCAGAGGTGCCACATATCTGACAAGCTCAAGAAGTAGAAAAAGAACACCGATGCGAGACAAATTTTGAAGAAAATTAAAAGTTTGTATGTAAAGCTTCGAAATACACAACGAGATGGGTAAGGGTAATTAAATTTGTCAGTAATGAATATAGGACCTTATCAAGAATTAACGATTGCATATTGCTCAAAATTTAAAAATAAGCATCTAGCTTCGATAATTGATGTTGGCGCAGCTTGTCCTTTTAGGACCTTGCGCCACAAAACCCAAACAACCAACCATCGATAATTGATAATAGCGTTTTGTGTTTCTTTCAAATCAACATAAATTCTTGAATCTAATTTCTTGAAGAAGTATTGCAAGCTATCATGTCAAAATAATGAATTTTTATGGTTATTTTTCTCTAATATGAAGAGTTTCGGAATTATATTGTTGATCAAATAAGGGATTATTACACTATACTGAATGAACAAGACATGATTGGAGATAGGTGCAGTCCATACTAGTTGATAAAAAATATATAATTGGTAGAAATATAAACAAAGTATTGGATGACATTCTAGAACTACTATTTTTTAATTGAAAATGTGTGATTAGGAATGTTTATTTTTGTAGTAGGATAATTTTGTCTTTGTTAGATTACTGTTAATAACAGTAATTGCAGAAACATCATGGAAAATAGATTGGAAAGGGGATGAAAAGAACTCTGACGTCAATTTTGAAAAAGATCGTAATTAAAGAAAATTTCCCAGAATTCAACACAACATTCGATTTGTATTTAACTGATTCATAATTGAAAATATTTCGTAATGCAAAGCAATATTTGAGAAAAGCTAAGTAAGCAGTTAATGCCATTTTTTTTTCCAAATCACAATTTTCTCCCTAAAGATTTCTTCTAGAAGCTACTGCTCACGAGGCTAGTGGACTTGGTCAACACCATTTTACATTTTAGGGGGTATTAGCATGACCCTCGATATCACCTTTTTCTCAGAAATCATAGAAATGGCTTAGTTAGTGTGGAAAATAAAATAGCCATGTTTATTCCATGCACATTATCCTTAACAAAATTTATATACTGGACAAGTCGTAAAACTAAATTTAAATATAAATATCAAATCTCTTTATTTATATCTTCTTTGTTGTTTATTAAACGTTTTCATTCAAATATAATATATTAAATATTTCATTTTTTCCTTAAAAAATTATTTACAAAATTTAAAGAATTAATATTTATAATGGATGCATATACATTCTGTAACATATTCATGCCAAGTATACCACAAAAATGTCAAGTATACCACAAAAAATTACAATTGTTAAAAAGTTTCATATACATTATTTGAGTTTAATCACTGCTTAGATTAAATTGATTTGTGATTAAGTGATCTATTGTTAATCATCGTTTATTGCGAGAATTATACGTAAAAGTGAATTTGACTGATAATTTGCATATCGTATATCTATCACTATTTTCAAGCATTGATATAAATACGCAAATAACATTAATCTAGAATTGTCAAATTCATTAATATA
Source organism: Latrodectus geometricus (assembly GCA_026290005.1). Lineage (NCBI taxonomy): Eukaryota > Metazoa > Arthropoda > Arachnida > Araneae > Theridiidae > Latrodectus > Latrodectus geometricus. The sequence continues at coordinate 148,391 of JAPDSC010061114.1, forward strand.
AGATAGAACGTAATTCATAAATAGAAATGGTACCGTTTTTTATTTCAAGTTTAATATTTTTGTTTACTTGATCGTATATTAAATTTTTTGTGTTTTTTCTTATAATATCCTACATTTAAAATATGTGATAATAATTCAGTTTCACTTCACTTCAATACATCTAAGGACTTAAAAAGACTCAATGACAATTATGAATTTGTGAAAGAAGACTTTAAAATTAAAAATTATTTCATTAAGTGCAGTTGCGATAAAAGTGCTAAGTTACATCAAATGAAAAATAGAAACTTCTTGCAATTGTAACAGTGAATATTTTTGTAAAGAGCTTTCATTATAAACGTGTTATACCAGTATTCATAAAATACGTTAAATACTAGATATCGCATACTATACTATGCTATATAAATAGATATCGCAACTAGATGCAGGAATTTATTCGTAGAACTGAATTTTCCATTTCCAAATTTTGTTTTGTATTATAAATTGCTTACGATCGAAGCATATACTGGTTAGTTGTCTGTCTGTATTTCCTTATTTTGGATAAGATTAAAGAAAGAGTAGTCTAACTTCTTACGGAGCGAAGAATATCATATCAATTTAGGAAGTATCTTCAATGAAACAAATGATAAAATTTCGTTTTTAGAAATGAACATACTCCAGGAAGTGCCATTTTATCCATTAAAAGATACTGAGGTGCTTGAGTAATGTTTCATCATTGAATAGTATTTGCGAGATATTAATCAGTGAAATAATATAATTAAAAGCTGTAACTCAATTCGTGTTCTTCAATTACAGCAACATCAATATCAGAGCACTAGTTTTTATCTGGGATAGAGCATGCACATTTTAACGAATAAAAAATGATCGGCACATTTTTCCTATTTCCTAGACATGTGATTTTTTGGTTGTGAGTTTATTTTCAGTATTGTACAACTAAGATCATGTTAATAGTTTATAAGCATAAAATTCCGGACTAATAACACTTACATGTAGTCCAATAAAATCCAACATGGAAGTGTTATTTGTCTGGCTAGTAGATTGAATGATCCTGATATAAATATCCGATTGAATTTTTGTAATACAGTTTCACAAACCTCAGAGAAATTTTTTTCTATTATCATTATATTACATTATAATATCATCTTTATTGATATGTATATATTTAGATTGGTAATACATTTGATTACTTATAACATTTAAATCCTTACAACGAACAAATGACAAAATATAAAATATATAATATTCCAATTAGGCAAATCTTGAACTTCAAATGCTATATTAACAGCATTATGATCAAGAAAACGCAGTGTTAACTGGGAAATAAGTTCGATCTAAAAAACTTTATTAATTTGCATGACCAGACAGCCTTGTCTAGGCTCAAATCCGGTCACTTGAGGTTTCTAAAATTTTCCCAGGGAAACAAAGTCTTTCCCACTTGCACAAAGTGCAACACTGAAGAAGCCAGTCCCAGACATTTACCGAAAAGTATTGGCTTTTCTTGGAGTGACCTTCTGTGCAACCCTGGTGTGGTCTTTGAGGGATTGAGGGTGGAGGCAGTCATGGACCTGATCTGATCCAGATCAGGGAATTAGAGAGAAGAAGGAGATACAAAATTTATATAATTCTTTGAAAACTGAAATATTTCTTATTTATTTATTTATTCACTTATATCAAAATCATATATTTTAAATCTTTTATTATGCAGCAACTTAGGCAGATAAGAAAACATTTTGCGCTACTAATATAATTTCCTGAGGGACAAATTTCTTTCACGATTCCTTGTGCTTATTCTAAAGTAGAAAGAAATGTGAAAACACCATCAAGAAGGGATGGAAGTTACCATTATCTCTTATCATTAACAATGAAATGGTACATCCGTCTAAAAATTGCACAAGTTGGATCTTGCATTTCAAGACTTTAATAAAATGTAAAGATATGATATAAATCTTTGTGACAAACAATATTTTTCCTGTTCTCGCTAAACATTTAACTGTTTTTACCATATTGACAAAAAAAAGAAAGAAAGAAAGGGAAAAAAAACTGCTCTGACTGATTCTGTTAGACAGAAGTTATCAATTTCGGGAGTCTGGGAATTAGTGGTGCTGGAGCAGAAATTTTGTTTTTCACCTCTTTATACCTTTCTCTTCAAATAAAAATTTTCTTCACAGAAAATATATCAATGAGTAAAAAATTAATGCTATAAGTATTATTAATTGTAAATTAATGTTTATATAACATGTATGGAAATTCAAAAATGTTAAATATATAAAAATAAACTTATTAATACTTGAGAAAATATATTTAAAAATTTATATCTTTTGTTAAAAACAATACATAAAGGAGTTTAACGCATTGCATAGTTTATAAGTTAATAACTACAACATTTTAATGAATGCAAAATATTGAATATATTTTTTATATTAGATTTTTTTTTACTAAGCAAATAACTTTCATATTTATATATTTTCTCATGTTAAACATTTGTTTAGATATAGATTAAAAAAATGAAATTTTCAAAAGATAAAGATTAAATATTGATGTATAAGGAAGTAAGGGAAAAAAGATAAATTATCGATAACAAACCAACAGTACAAACAACAAGATAAGAAACATTTCTAAATATATTAAAAATGTTCTAATCTACAGAATGTATCTTTTGGATTCTTCCTCAGGTTTATCCCAAAAATAGTGAAATTGCAATACGTATTTTAGTGATATAAACTATTTCTCCTTGTGATTTAATTGTAATATTTTCTGTTTACTACTTTTATTTCTGCTACATGAGAACATCTCCAAGCTTTCGTCTTAATTCCCATGAATATAACAAAAAAAATTAAAATAAAGAAAGTACACCCAAAATCTTAATATCTCGGTATTTTACAGATCAATGCACGCAATGCTGTATTAATATATAAATACAAGTATTACTCAACAAGTATTAAATCGTAAATGCATTTGCTTGCATTTCTTTTCCGACGATCTAGTTCCATCGAATAAAAAGCCACAAAACACGTAATTGTATCATGACTTTGAACTTCGGTCATGTGAGGACTTAGAGACCTTTATCTTCATGATACTCCACACAAACAGAATGACATTGGACCATACAGAATTACTAAAGGGCAAAGGTCCTTTAAATATTAAGTTCCTTTGTGTAGGTCAGGAATTGAACCCAGTATCTCTAAATTACGAGAACATCTTCCTTCATAAGACCATTGTGGCTTATGTATTAGTTGCATATAAGTGTAACTAATTTCCATACCTGTTACCGCTTACAACTAATATGGTAATAAGATTGAAATACTTATTCTTTACCTGTAACGATACGGAGCATTTTAATAATTCTAAACTTAGGAAACGTTTCTAGAAGATTGGATACATTATATGAAATTTATCTTCCTAACTTGATAAATGTGAAACAAGTGATAAAATATCTTTTCATTAATTTTAACATGTCGGCCATATTTTACACACCTTTTAAAATTGTTTAAAAAATCTCCAAAAGGAAAAATAAAAATTTTGGGTTTTATGTCATTTTGGGGAAATACAAGACTTAAAATGAATTATTCTATTTTTAAGCAATTTTCTTTTCAAATTGCAAATAATTAATAAAATTTATTATTAGCAATTTGTTTCTTATATTAATGTTATTAATATTAATGTTTCATACACCATTATTCTTACATATTTTAAAACATATTAATTTCTGATTTATAAATTCCCAATTAACAGAAGCAATTACTCACATATAAATGTGTAAATATCACATAAAAATGCAAAATAAAAAAAAAATGAACTTTCAAATTTCAATTATTTTATATATGAGAAACGTTGACTCGAAAAGGTATTCCATCTATATTTTAAAGAGAGTATTTTTGGTAGTGCCAGCAAGAAAAAAAACATGTTAGTTAATTAAATACTATGACATTGTTATGTTATAGAATATTCAATTTTATACTTTTAATCAACTTTCTTGCATCTGATATTCGCGTTTAATTATGTTATTAATGATTTTTACCTCCTTGTGAATTGTCAAAAGATGGATTCATGATTTTATCAATATGATCTAAATCAATAGGATCATATTTTATAATCTGCAGTATGGCAACTATATTTCTTTGAAGATTTATGAGCTGTGGTTAGCATATATTTTAAAATAAGATATCTTTTTACAAGAATAACTTAATTGCTTGAGGTTAAATAACTTATAATTGGTAGAAGAGCTAATAGCTAATAGGGTATCTTGTAGCTTGTATTTGAAATGTTGTACATGTTACGCATATTTGTTTTGGAGTAATAGTAATTTCGGTTATATAATTTATCAATTTTTCTCTATGTTTTTAAATAAAATTGAGTTGAAGTTGAACTACTCTCCATTAGTGATATAACCAGTAGATCCTTCCAATATTTAAGTCAACTAGAAAATCATTCCGAAAACTTAATTTTTTTAAATGAGAAAGAGTGAGAGAAGTTATGTGGATAAGTTGTTTCGAATATTTAGGATTTACTAAATTTCAGATAATTTATTACACCCTGTGAGAAAAATAGTATGAATACGTTTATTGAATTTATGGCTTTTTTCAAACCCAAACGGTTAGACTAGAGAAAAACTTCTGAAACATTAACATATATCAAGCCATTCAACTTGTCATGCCAGAAAATAACAAGGGGAAGGGTTTGCTGATTTTAACAATAAGTGACAGAGCAGGATTAAATATTTTTGCGAACAGAAGTGAAAATCGAAAAAGTATGTATTGACGTCACCAAACAAATAGATCCACCTAGTAGGGGATAAATACATTCACATAATACCAATACCAGCTGATAGTTTCTTTATCAAAGAAAACTGGTTCCAGCATTGTCAGCTTCATCAAGGGCCTTTGGAAATGGAGGAGGCAAAAAGTACGGATTTTCTAAGATTTAGCAATATAAATACTATATATATATAGTTATATTCTATGTTTGCTTTTTTGCGCTTTCTTGTATAATGTTTCTAATATATATATATATATATTTAAAATTCTTAGTGGAAAACTCTTAATATCAAATTAACTAACAGTGAAAAAAATTGAATCTAGATATAGATTCCATAGAACTTGATCCTACTAGTCCATGGTAAGCTTAATATTTTCTCGTTTATTATGTATATTAAGTATGAAAAGTTGATAATTAAAAATGAACAACATGTGAAGTTGATAACAAAATTTGAAAATTAAACTAGAAATTACATCAGAATAGGTTTCCTTATAAATAGAAAATGTAAGCTTATTAATTTAACTGCTTATTTTCTATAAAAAAAAAGGGTTTCAAATTGCGATAAAACTTTCTACTCAACATGCATAAAATTTATAAGTATCATGGGCAAATTGTGCATCACATACAGGATATATGTAAAGGTATTTATCAACGCACATTTAATATCAGCTTCAATTTATACTTTTGGAATATTTGAATTATATTTATACGTGCAAACTAAGATTGCTAATTATTTTTCCTTCCATAAGTGAAATAATATTTATTATATTATACATATGTACTAATTTCAAAATATATCATTTGTATATTTTGTTCATTTTTTCATAAGCTACCTATTTATTAATAAAAATGCAAAAATTTTACTATTAATTATTAGTATATAGCAAATTATAGAATGCAAATTTTGAATAAGTTGAAATTCTTACTATAAGCAAAATTTTATTTAGAAATATTTCCCTTAATTTCAATTTAGTTTTGCAATATTTTCAAACTTACATTCATTATATCTTATTTATATTGAGGTCATAACTTATTTTCATTTAGCAGTATTACAATCATTTACAAATTTTTACTTTATCTTGTAATAGCTTAAAGTATGTTATATGAAAACATTTGTAATAATGTTTTAAGACAATAGACTTTGTTGATTATTGTACGATTGCAATAATCGACAGATTTTTGCAGCTGAGTTGTCTCACTCCATGATTATATATAAATGCAGTTTTTTAAAAGAATAATTTTTATGTGAATGAAAAATTATCTCATGCTATAAAATACACTGAAATACAACACATCAAATCACGTAAACAAGGAAGATATTCATGTTTGACAGAAGTTTAGTGCTATTAAATGTTAGGAAAAGTTAAAATAACTAAAACTGAAATACAGACAGATGCATAAAATAGCTTTTTTCATGTTTATTTTAATATTAAAATTTATATTTGTCCAAACTAAAATGTTATTCAAAGTACCAGAATTATTATTTTAATTAAAATTTTGAAAATCCTTTGTAAATTCATTAAAAAAATGAAGCAACTTTCAGATTAGAAATTGTTCTCTATAAAAACACATCAAACGTCATATTTATGTTTTGGTTAAAAAAATTTATTTTATTGTTTTGTTGATGAATTAAAGAATTGTTTCAAACTTTATTTTAATTTGATAAATAAAATAATTTTGCTATAAAATTACTTTTTTTCAAAAAATAAAGGCTTAAACTATAATTTGTTTTCAAGAAGCTTATTATTATATTTTATGTCTCTAAGATCTAAGTTTATAAATATATTATAATAAAAGAAAATAAAGTATCTTAATAGATTTAAATATTTTCTTCGTATTTAAATTAATATGAACAATTCATTAACTTTGTTCCATATGTTCGAGATTAATAAATATTAGAATCCAAACAGCATGGAAAAATAAGAAATGTATAATTTTTCTAATGTTAGATTATACGAAAATCTGTGTATTTAGACATCTGTTTTCGAAGTATGAAACAAGAACTGTTATTATTCTTAATCCCACGATATATAGGTTCCATCTATCATAGTACTCTGCCCGTCCCTATTGTTAAGAATGAAGGGATTATCTTTCCATTCATAGAAACCCATACATATCGTGAGAATTTTTATTTTCAGGGATATCAGTACGACAAAGGATTTCTAAATCTTAACATCGTTGGTTGAAATACCTGTTTTAAGATATTATTGATAGAAATATCTTAAGACAATTATTTTAATATTCTTAATCTTTTAAAGCATCATTATAAAATAAGAAAATGTTTAAAAAAATTTAAAATCTAAAAAATATTAGTAAGTCAAAAACGGGTGAGAAAATGTTATAGAATATTTAAAAATTTAATATAAAGATGCTTTTAAACTTATTATTTTAATGTAGTTATTAAATTGTATTCTTAAAAAAGTAATGATAAAATTAAAAGAAACGGGGATTTTAATATTCAAATTATAAATTTGAATAAATTTTATTTATAAATTGATCAATCATTTTAGTTATATTTTTTTCTTTCCTGATTGTACTTTTTCATAAATTTTTGTACACATCTAATTTAAAATATTAAAATTATTCTCCCTTTCTCATTTGTTATAGAGGAATCACTATTTTCTTACCATACTGTGTTCGAGTTAGGTTGAATAATGACATTTATTATGTATTGAAAAGTTTTTTTTTTTTTCCAATTTAAAAAGACGGATTAAATTTAATCCAAAACTAATTGATGATGATATTAATTTAATTAATATCATTAAATAATAATTTTTTAATTTTATAATATTACTGAATGTTCCATTAAGTGAAAACTTAAATTTTCAATGAGGTAAATTATGATTACCAATAGTACAGATCTTGTAAAAAAACTGAATTTAAGCACCTTTTTAATTAAAAATATAAAGATTAAAAATATAAAGATTTTAAGGATCTTTTTATTTAAAAATATAAAGATGATTAATACTGAAGTTTCCGAATCTTTTAATTTCAGAATTCATGAGATTCATAGGTATGTGGATTGGATCTCAAGTCTTTAATTAAAATCTTATATAAATTTTTCACAATAAAAGTTAAATGTTCTGTTAATAATTAAGGAAATTAATGTAGCACAAATATAGATAGAATCATCAAAAAATTAATGATAGAATGTTTTAATAAGTTTAAAATAATTACTTTATTGTAATTATTTTAAACATATTAAAAAAAATTTATAGCATATTATTACTATAATACAACAATACTGTTATATTATAGTAATAATATACTATAACAATATTTCAATAACAATTTATTAACTTATAGATTTCAAAAATTGTATTTGACTGACATTCATAAGTTGTTATATACTACAATTTTCTTGTCAAGTTTTAACTATAAATTATTAAAATAGAAAAACCTGTAAAAAAATAATTTAAATTTTTTTGTAGTTCTTAAAAACACTCTAATTTCTAAGCTCTATGACACATCATTATTTATTTTTATTCGCAGGTGTTCTTGTTTCAGGAAAAGCTAAGATGGTTGAGTGTTACTTATTTAATTTTTTGTAAAGTAATACTTTGCATGTTCCAAACATAAAATAGCTTTTTCCAAGTAACTGTAGGGGTCCGAGTGAAAGGTAGTAAGCTTTTATCCTTTCTGACACAACATAAATTGATAATAGCAAACCGTAACATTCCTAAAGAAAGACTTCTTTAAGATTTAAGACATTCTGCAAGGGAAGAAAAAAAAATTACACCCCAACCATTGAAAGGGCAAGAAAAGTCGCAACGATATTCTTATTTTGAAAATTATTTAATTATGAAGATTATATTACTTAATAACTTTTAAGAAAATTAAGAAAATTGTCTGCAAATATTAAAAATGTACCTGAATTATATTTTTACGTATTTAGACAAAATTTATTTACTAAACATAAATATTTTTTCACTAATTATCAAATAAATAAATAAAAAACTAAGAACATATCTAAAGTTCTTAAATGTCAATGATATAATGGTAATAAATTTATCACTGAGTTAGATAACAGTATCGTTAAAAGTTCTGGACTGTATCAAGAAATAACAATTGCATACTTCTCAAAATTTTAAAATAAACATCTCGTTTAGGTAATAAATGACAGTGTTTCGCATTTCTTTTTCTTAAAGTCAAAATAAATTCTTGAAACTAAGTACTAAGAAGCATCACAATGTCAAAATATTGAATTTTCAATGATTATATAAACACAATTATAATCATCACAACAAAAAATAAACAATGAATTATTAAAGATTATGTTGATAAAAAATTATATTTCAAAGATTATATTGCTTAAAGTAGTTCGTAGTATTGAAACCTTCGGCAATGTAAAGCAAATAATGTAATATTATACTATGCAGAACACATATGAAATCATAAATTGAGATAGGTTCAGTTATCTCAAATTTGCTAAAAATATATATTTTGAATAGTATTTATTTATTTATTTACTATAAATTCCTTAAGTAATTTCTTCTATAAACCGGCAAAGAAAAAAGCCTTTCGCTAAACACTGAAATTAGTTTTACTTTTTAAATAACTTATGTAAAGTTTATATATAGTTGCGCATTTTCCCAATAATGTAAAGTTTATATATATTCTTGTATAATATATTATTTTATATTTGGAAAATATTTAATACTTATTGCATGCATAAATTATTATTTCTAAAAAAAAACTTAATCCTCTCAGAGTTTGTGATTATAAATTTTTTACTATATAAATATACACATAAAAAAACCATACTCATTTTTTTCTCATTTTTATTTTTTATTTTACTCATTCTACACTTTGTATGCAATCACAATGTAGAAAAAAGAAATTTATAACTCAAATTCTAAAGATGATTGATTGATTAGTAAATCTAACCTTATCGCTCTCTTTCTTGTAGTGGTAGTCACATAATTTGATATAAGCCTGCACTTGATTGTTAGTAGGACATTATTAAAGTATGGGGTCAATATTCAGAAAGACTGGTACTTGCTATTAACAACAAAAGTGTCAATCACATTTCTTTAAGTGTTCTGAGCCAAACCCCTTCTTTCGGAAAAATAGCAGATGCAGCTGTGCATATTCCCAACAATGTTTCGAAAATGTCTAATATTTGTCTGGGTGGTCCAACATAGAACACGATACTTTTATGTTTATTTCCAGATACTCCAATCCTAAAATGAGTATTTATTTTTCTAACGGTGGGTATTGGTTGACCAACTCTTCGTCACGATGAGGTCGGAAACTGCTATTCATACACTATACACAGTGGGCCAACAGCCTAGAAATCAGGAACTTTAATCACTCAGCCACCGGCCAGCCTAAAATGAGTATACACGAATTTATAAAAATGTAGTTAATTTGTAGAGGATTTGCTATAGTGGAACAATATACCTCTTAACTAAAAACTGTAGTTTTATGAAGAGGCTATTTATCAGAGGCAGGAATTTAAATAAGAGCGGAAAAGGAAAAATATTAATTAATTAAACGTATTTTTATCTAGTTTTAAATTCATTTATTTAAATAAATGCAAGAAATTGTTCTTGGAGAGAAAAGTTAACTCTTTCTGAGAAAGGAAAATTTGTTTTAGCTTAATTTTTCTTTTTAACACAATAGAAGTTAAAGATTAATTTCAATATAAAAAATCTAAAATGTTACTGTAAAAGATTAAGTGTAGAATGAAAATTGATAGGGTCTTCACACTTCTAAATGTAATATTACAACAATAAAGACTGTAAAAAAAAGCATTTTCATTAGCTTTCACTCTTATATATTTTGTGAACATCACAATAGAAATCATTAAGTTAATTGGTATTCAATGAGTCCTTTGATTGATGCTAAATTTCAAAGCTAGAATTTTCCAGTTTCTCATTGAGCATTAAATACTGTTTCAAATGTATGATATATATGAAACTTTTCATTTTAGAATTTAATGGCCATATTTTCCTTGATATATTTAGCTTGAATATTTATAAATAAAACCATAATAAACAGCAATAAAAACAATGCACAACTTAATGGGATAAACTTAAAATTATTAAGTATAAATTCAGTTTATACCATTTAATTATGCATTAACCAGAAAAAAATATAAATTGTTGCTATTTAGATATACTTTGACTACAAAACTATTTAGTTTATTAATTATAGTGTTAAAATGCCCCCCCCCCGTATTTTCATTAAAAAGTATTGAAAGTTAAAATTTTAAATCAACCAGAAAAATGGAAGTATTTTCTGAAAAGTTTAATTAAAAACCCAGTAGAAAATGTTTTTGTAATTTTTTAAACAATTGAAAAATGTGAAATTAATTTTTTTAAACAATTAAAATATGAAATAAATTTAATCTAAAACAATAATTTTTTGTAAACAATTAAGAAAAATGCACTTTAAAAATTAAATTAAGCGCACTGTTAATTGCTCATTATTGAAAGTGCACTACTAATACAGCGAATGAAAGCTGAGCAGTTTTCAGAAAAAAGTTAAATTTTTACGTAAGAGTTTGACTAAATATATACAAATCATTGTCACAACCTCATGAATTCTCTCACAGAGTTTATTAATAAAAGTTGTGGGGAAAATAATTATTAATCTTGTTTTCTCTATAATTATTCAGGATCTCATGTTTAGAAAACATGGGGACTATCGTTTTTCCATGGTCGTGTTTGTGAACTCACGTAACGCTGGATGAGTTTAAGTTATAACATTTTTAGGAACTGCATATGAATAGGATATACCGAATGAAATAATGTTTCTTCTTTCATATTTTTTATTTGACGCTATTATTGCTTTATTCTATAATTTCACTTTGTAGATTTATGTGTAGAAGAGCTGAATTTTTTCGAATAAATTTGCAGTGGTGTTAAAAGATTAGTAAAATCGTGATAACTATTTTTGAATTCCGGAATTTTGGGGAATAGTTATATAGAATTATCTAGTTTTAGCTTCTTATCAAAAAGTTGTTAAAGTTATTTGATTCCACAGTAAAACTGGGTAAAATACTTCGATTATTAACATTAATCATTTCTGTCATGAATGTTATTAATCATAAATGTTTTTTAATGTCTCTGTGAAGTTAATAACACACAATTTTTTAAAATATTAAAAAATTAAATTGAATTTTTTAGTTATAAGATAGTGTATATACGTGAATTATTACACTATATTTAAAATATGATTTAAAATAATATTATTAATATATCTTCATGTTTTTATATAATTATATTTTTTTGTCAATGCCTATAGAATCAATATCATATTAAAATGCGGCTCAGTGTCGATGTAGAAAAATATAATCTAACAGAATTTGAAGCTTAAAATAAGCTTTAAAATTTTATCAAACTACTTTTTTCATTATATGTTTTTCTGTTATCAATGAGTTTAAATAAATTGGTTACATCTTGCAGAACCAGAAGGGATGACATTGAGTCACTGCAAATTAAAATATTTTTGTAATGCTTGTCTATGGCATCTTTAATAGCAAGATGAATGCAGAGTAATTCCGTTTGGAAGATTGAACAATAGTCATTAATGTGGTACGTCTGATGGCTCACTTCAAACCCATTCTGAAAACATACGTAGGCAAGACCTACCTTCTCGTTAACCTTACTTCCATCTGTAAAGTAAATAATATCGTAGTCTGCTTTCTGTATGCTATCAAATGCAACAAGAGGAGCAGGAGATCTTGTCAATGGATGAGGTAGGAAAGAATAATTAAGATGATTAGAAAAAGAGTCTTGAGCATAACGACAAGCTTCATTTTGATAAAAAAAAAAATCACAACATCAAGAGGTAGAAAACCAGAGAGAATGAAGAGAGCATCATAACTGATTGTTCTATATCCTCTAGCAATTCTCAAGAGCAGTCTTCCTTGTATTTTCCTGTTGAGTTTTCGGTTTATTTTTTTCTTCAAACTGTCTCCTCAAATTCGTGAGCCATAAAGAATAACAGGAACAATACCTTGTTTATAAATCAATTTAGCAATTTCGAAATTAATACCATGGCTATTGCTACAAACTCTATATAATCCATTTGCAACATGTTAATCAGATAAAGTGTATTTCAAATGTTCTTTCGAATGAAGTTTGTTATCACCAACAACGCCAAGATATATAATGTTATCAGCAACTTCCAGGAAATGGTTACCTATAACAAGGTTGATAGTGGCATCATTGTTAACCTTTTTGTGAATCATCATTACTTTACATTTCGTATGATTGCCAAGTAATGATGATTCACAGATGAGTTTAAATAAATCGAGAAAAAAATTAAGTCAAATCTGTTTTTAACAACATCATTTTTCTTTAAATGTTCGCTACATATGTTTATTTAAATGCATTTATAACTAAGCAATGTTTATTATTAAATTATGGCTGTATCAAATATTTATCTACGAAAGTTCCTGTCAAATACACACACAATATTTTGTACTTCATTTTACGTACACATACTATATTTGTACACTTCATTTAAAACATTTGATAATGATTTTAGTTATCTAAATTTATCAAAATTCAGGTTTTTTTTTACTTTGCTTCGAAATTCTACTATAATTAAATATTTTCAAATTTTTCATTCATTCTCTTTCCTTCTGAATATTCTTAGTAAGAATTTTAAAATTTCAAAAATGATTGTGATTTAAATTGAAATTTGATATGAAACAATTCACCTTACGTCCAATATCGGGTAATTAGTAAGTCGTAACTTAATTACCAGTTTTAAAGAAATATATTAATTCATTTTATGATTTACTGAAAATTGAAAATGAACCCAAATTCTTTAATTTATTATAATCCCTTAAAAACTTCAGTTCATATGTATTGCATTCTTTTTATTATTAGTAATTGAAAGTTGTAGGCTATTCTCTTTTACCTCTTATACCAAGTAAAATTTGCTCAGGAAATGTCTTTGCACGCGATTTTTTAGTCACTGAATTGAGACCACTTATGTTCGATCCCTCGATCGATCCGTGATACTTATCCTAACTACATTTTTTTAGTTCCTTAGACCCTTGTCTTTCCTTTGACCAGCTCATGCAATCGTTGTGTCTCTTATTGGCAAGATACATCTCAATTTAATAAAAATAAACTAATCTTAAGCAATTTTTTAAGCATCATGCGATATCTTATTCTTTTATTCTAATTTATCTGATGTAATTATGCTTATTGTTTGCTTTTATTTTGTAACTAAGCACATGCAAAATAATAATTCATTTGATATGTTTATTTATCGAGTAAAATATCTTTACGAATTTCCATGCAAAATGATCATGAGCTAACTCTTTAAATTTGGAGAACACTTTGTTTGTGGATATGATATTATATGCAAAAAAATGCCATGGCATATTTGATGCTTTTTCTAATTACTAATACTGTTATTTAAAGTCATATACATATATATATATATATATATATATATATATAAATATGACTTTGATTTTGATTTTTGTCATGACATGACATTCAAATTTTTGTGTATATATTCAATGTATATATACACAAAAATCTGAAATTGGAAAAAGCAAGAAAATTGATCTTTTCTTTCTAAATGAGTAAATGAAATATGTAAATGCAATAAAAAACAATGATTCTTGATAAAGCTAATTTTTTAAACGAAATATCTTTATATGAAATTATATATAATTAAATAATAATAAAAATATTCGTATATAATTATAAATTTTATATTTTACATCTTTTTGAATATCTGTCAAATTAGAACTATCAAAATGGTTTATAACAAAAAAAAATGAATTGAGATTTATTTAAAATATAAGTTATAAGCTAAGCCCTCCCATTTTTAAGTTGTAATCAACTTTGACACTTAGCCCCCCAACCTGCCTAGTGGTTAGCGTAGCTGACTACGGATGGGGGGGCATGGGTTCGAAACCCGGCTCGGGCATGGATGTACTTTCTCTCTCTATTTGTTTCTTGTCCTTTCCTCAGATGATGAATAAATGTGTCCCACCCTTTAAACAGGTTTGTGGTGGTGTGGTGTGGCGTGGGCGATGCTACTCATATCTCCGTGACGTGGTTCACAGGTGCCTACAGGGTAACGATAAAATGAGTAGCAGTTTCTGGCCTTGTTGCGCCAAATGGGCTAATGATCATACTTGCTCAAGAGTGCCCGCCATTAGAAATAAAAATAAATAAATAAATTTTATATCCTTCTCTTTTCTAAGGCGTATTCACCGTATCACAAGAGATAAAGTATTAACTGTATCGCAGGGGATATATAAAAATTCTGAAAATTCCAAAGTACTCACCCCAACAGATGTGCTTAAAGAGACAACAAACGCGTCATCTGCTTCCAGCAACTGTAGTTTGAATCAAAGTTTCAATGCCAAAACAGCTAGGCCATGGGAGCCCAAATTGAATTTCACTCATGCGATTAGCTATTGAATTTAAACTTTCTTTTCAAGTTTCTTCCCCAATCACATCAAATAAATACTCAATTTATTTTATTATTTATTTTAGTTTATTAGTTTAAATATTCGATTTAAACTAATAAACGCCTATAAGATGGATGTGATTATGATTTTTGTATATAGATAATCATATCGATTGGGATATGTGCTTAAAAGCTTTCTCCTTTCTTGAAATGAGTAACTTTTTAGAAAAAATCTTCTAGGATCACAATGTGAGATAAATATCCAAATACCTTGCCTTTTTTTCAAAATATAGAAAAAACCATTTTATGTATTGGAAATTTAGAATAAAAAATATAATTGTGTTTTGTTAAACGTTATAGAAATGCATGGAATATAACTACATTAAAGTTTGGTTTCTTTAACTTTTCATCTTTCTGCTAATTATAAGGAAATATTTATTTCATGTTTGTCTCAGGCATTATTTTCAAAGCAAACTTCTTTATAGGTATTTGTGAACACTAAAAGAATTTCATTTTTATTTTGAAAGTGAACGTATTTAACGAATATTTTTTTGATGAATAAGGAATCCGAAAATATCAGGAAATCTGTACATGGTCAGAATAAACTTTTTTGATAAACTGTGAAAAAGATAATAAAATTACTTAATTTTGCTACACTTCAGAACAAATATACATAGGTAAATTAAGTTTAAGTTATAAGCAAGTGATTATCAAAATAAAAGAAAACTTTTTTTTAATAAAAATGATATTTTTCTTAGAGAAAAGCCAATAAAAGCGATCGTAGGCAGTAAAATAAAACTATTGCTATCAATTGTTATTTATTTTTTTTATTAATAGAAATGCGTATATTCTAAATGCATGTAGCTTTATTAAAGCTGTGTAAAATTTGGACTTTTTTTCAAAAGCGTAAAATGTCAGACTTCTAAAATTTTCAGAAGTCAAAATGTAGGAGGTTGTTTAACTGGAGCAAGGGTAATCGGAACATCTTAACTTTTAGACGATTCTAGAGGTATGGTATCTATTGTCGTGGGCGAAAAGTACAATATAACTTTTTGATTGAAGAATACAGATTTTTTCCATAAAATCAGTAAGCGCAGTGAAAGGTTTGACATAAATTTGCCTCAAATAAGAATTTCGATATTAGAAAAATATTTCTACTGAATGAAAATCATTCTGTAAAACTGTATAGTTTGTTATTGTATATTTTAATCTTTTAAAAAAATAAACACATCTATTTATTAAACTCTTTCTAATTTTCTCTCTTTAATGCATATTTTCATAAAGTTTATTCAAACTACATTAGTTTCCCCGTTTTAATTAGGGAAATATTTTTCCACATAGTAATTTTTAAATGTAAATAACAGTTAGGTCAAAAAACCTTTCAATTATAAGTCAAGTTGAAGAAACTTATTTTTTCTGTATTTTAAACCTGATGATAAACAGTTATTATAATTACTTTATTTTAAATGCAAACTCTTAAACACTATAGTTTCCCACTTCTTAAAAAAAAAAAAAAAAAAAAAAAAAAAAAAAAAAAAAAAAACCTTTTTTTATAAATTTAATGCAATAATTTTATCTAGTAACCTCAAAATTTCAATTTATTTACTAGCTCAGTTTACTAAAACTATTTTATAGCATAAAAAAAGGAAACAAAGAAATTTTTTTTTAAAATTCATAATTTCAATATATTTTTCAATAATTAATAACAGTATTATATGATGACAAAAAATATCATTGTTGATTTTGAAAAAATATAATTTCAACGAGTTTTTAGGAAATTTTCGAGGGGTTTCAGGAAGAAAACTATCTAATACTCAATCGGTAGTGAGTATTTTGTAAATTACTCAAATAAAAATATTTAAATTATTTGTTATCTTAAAAGAATATCCGAAAATCTGAAAAGTCTTAATGACATTGTATGTCATGCATCTCAATAAAAACACAAAGTAAAATAGTAACCTTAATGTATATTTAATATAATGTAGCAGTGAAATGTGCTCAGTTCAATTTTTTGATTAAATAATATATAATAAATTTATCAAACTTTTCTCAACTCCATATTAAGCTGATCAAAAATTTATTTGAAGCATTTCACATTGAAATCATTTAATGTGTGAACATGATATTTAATACTGCTTTGATAATTTTTCCCCTATTTTGCGTAGCTTCCCCTTTTAGTAAATGTTTCAGGAATTCATAAATACGTAATTATTTCAATGTTTTTCTTCTAACTTACGAAGCAATATTTTCCTTGTATTGAATTTTTCAACATAAAAGTTTGTTTAGAATCCATTTATTTTCTTAAAAAAAATTTCATTTGAAATGTTCTATGTCATATTTTAAAATTAAAAATTGACCTGATAAAAGTACGTAATATTTTAAATTTCAATTTACAATAAGAAATAAGTTTAATGGATGCATATTATTTTTTAAAATTTCGCATTTGAAGCATCAGCATTAAGCAAGTTTTTTTAGTGAATATGAAGTCTGAAATTTCCCCTTGAATATTAAAGCATTAGGTTCTAAATAAATAGGGGGTATTACATATAAAATAAATTTTCATATTTTGTATATTTATACATAACTTGAATATTTTAGTAAAATTGCATTCGTGAAAAACAATATGAGCGTAGCAAAATTACAGTAGATAAATATTTCTCAACAGGAAAAGAACATTTTTATTTCAAATATAAATATTTTCCCTCAAATTTAAAATTCTATAGGCAATTTAAGATTGCAAAATTCAACATCTCATCAATCTCAGAAAAAAATATTGTTTTGAATTAAGCTGCTTTTAGCATACAATTGAAATATCGCATTCAAAATATGCTTTTGATTTATACTGAAATTATTTTATTTTTATCTAAACAAAGCAAAAGTTTCTCACCAAAATATAGAGGGGGAATTCAAGACTTTAAAGATTTGGAATAAAAAGGGTTATAATAACTTGTACACTTGGACCACAATAATTATACTGTGTTCTTTACCCACTCAATCATGATATCTAAAGTCGTGGCAGCATACACGATGCGGATCAAGACAAGCGGTTAAAGGAAAAATAAATTTAATTAAAGGGACCGACAGGTATTGAAACGGTTTGTAACTTCACAATGAACAATTACAGCAAAAGTGGCCTAAGAGATCAAAAGGCACCTTCCTCAGTAAAACATTTTAGGCAGAGCGGCAATTGTCACTTGCAACAGATGTTAGAACCATACACTGTCTATAGTGGTGTCATACTCACAAAACCTGGTTGATTGATGAGGTAATATGGTGTGACCAATTCTATTTCACTCTTTATCTCGCATTAAAATACGTTAAGGACACACCTATACAACCGTACGTTTGTAATGCTCTTTCAGTTGACATGCATGAAGTATTGTCATGATATAGGCGCCCATGTCTTGATTTTCTGTTGAACAAATACTGAAAAGAAGGATTACACAAAAGAAGTATTGAGGAATTTTAGTTGACCAGGTCCAACCTACGAAATAAAATTTGTTTCCAACAGAAAGTGGAATTTTCCAAATTATATATATATAGTTTAGATTTTACCTCAGCTCACGTAGATTAATGGAGGCGCAGAGATGTTGAGAGCTATAAGAATAAATCATCAAAATATTAGATTACGAAATAAATTAATTATTCCTCCAAAGTTATACATCATTCCATTCCATTAAAGTTATTCAGTTATTCATCCAACCACATTATAATTAATTGAAAATTGAAACCTTATGGTCTATTTTAGAAATTTTAATA
This sequence comes from Latrodectus geometricus, assembly GCA_026290005.1. Classification (NCBI taxonomy): domain Eukaryota; kingdom Metazoa; phylum Arthropoda; class Arachnida; order Araneae; family Theridiidae; genus Latrodectus; species Latrodectus geometricus. The sequence goes on from JAPDSC010061114.1 coordinate 167,297, forward strand.
CAAAATCAATATCCTGTACCATCTTTTACTAAAACTTTGACAATAGCTTCATAAAGAATGAAACAATATTCCTCTAATCACTTTTTAGTGTTTATAAGAATTGATTCCTTGGCAAATCCAAGTTGTATTAAATACCAAAGGTATAACTAAACCATACTAATAAAGAGGTGTTTAGAAAACTAAGGTATTTCCATTATTTTCGATAACCACCTATATATATTGATAATTCAGTAATGTTACTCAATTTACATATCCTGTTACAAATTAACTACAGTTTATCAAGAGCATTTGCCAAATATAAAGAATTTAATAAAATGAAGTCGATCTAGAATTATGCAAGCTCTATGAAGTAATCTAAGATTAATCTAATATCTGTGAAATAATTTAAGTCATTCAAGAGTTCTCGCCATTTTTACCATAAAAAATGATATATATAAATGCAAATTAAAACTTTGAACTTCGTTTATTTTGTCAAATAAGTAATAGAAAATAATTCTTATAAATTAAATTTTAATTCATTTGTAATTTGTATTATTTTTTAGTCTTCCGATTTTGGCTTTCATTTTGGCTTTCGAATAATTGTATTAAATGAAAGAAAAATAACCAGTGTTTTTCTGGGGCTTGCCGAATCAATATCAATATATTTCATTATTCTACATTTTGAAATAATTTAATTTATCATTTAAATACCTTTTTCAGTCTTATTCAATTATTACATTTAAATCAAAACATAAAACCATTTTTATATTTCATTAGATAAAATATGAAATAATTACATTATTTTTTAATCGTTAATTGTCATCCAGATTAGTGTTATGTTGTTTTAGATTTAGTTATTTTAATTTTATGCTTTTCATTTTATTTTGTTAAAATTTAATTCTTCAGTTATGTTTCATTTAAAATAATTTTTCAGCATTGTAAGGTATTTACATTTGTTTTCTGAATTTAGTTTAAAATATACATTGCCGTAAAACTAATGTTTATACATGAATTGTAATGCAATCAATTGAACCTCCTTTACAAACTTCCTTCATTAGGGCTTGATTTTTTTATGATAGAAGCAATGAAATATGGTTTCCTCATCATTAAGTGTTAACTTTAGTATTTTTCTGAATTTATATTAAAGATAATGCAATTTCCTCAACTGTTCCTTCATAATCCAGAAGAATTCATCTAAGATACAGAAATTGACATTGCAATTGAAAGATGTCATTAATGATTTTTCTGGATTTTATTTTTATTTTTAAAATAATTTAGTCTAATTTTTTTTAAATGAAACTAAATTATAATATAACTAAGATGATTCAAGGCAAAAATTCCAGAAAAGGAATCATTTATCTTATCTTTACTTTTAGAAATATGGAAAAAAGTTAAATGAAAAGAAACTATAATAGAAATATAATAATAAAAAAATAACCGATTTATTTAAATTTTGGCAAACATTTTAGATAAAAGAACATACTTTTCTCTCTCAGATATAATTTTGAAATATAACTCTCTATATGCATGTTTATATAACTACCATAACTCAATTAAAATACAAATTAAGGACTTTTAAAATATAAAACGCCAATACTTAATAAATGTATTAAATAGTACCTAAAATGAAATATTTTTGATAACTTTATAAAAAAAATATTTAAATCTTTTATCTTTATTTATTTAGTATTTATGTGTTATTTTTCTAAAAACTATTATTCTTTTTGTATTTAAACCTTCCTCTTCTATATTCTTGATACTTCGAAGAATAATATGTAATAATTTGAATAGTTTCAATTATTTAGCAAGGATTGTCTCTTCGCTAATAGTAGAATTTTTGGAGTTGAAGATCAATAATGGCTATAACCTGTATTTAAACCTGGATATCGATATTTATTTCTATTTTCTACTGGAGCATATTTGTCAGAGGTTTAGAAATGTTCCAGCTTTTCTTTTTTGTGAATGGGAATGTAATCTTTTAACTTTTGAAAATCTTTTCTGAAGGCAATATGTTGTTTTTCTTTAAAAAGTCCTTATAAAGTCAAAACCAACTGGGTGGTTCTATTTTTCTATTAATCTCTTAATTTCTTGAAGCTTCTTTTAGTCTTGTTTGACATTACAAACTCATCATATACCATGAAATTTCTCTCGAAAGTTCATTGAATATAGTCAAATTAATGAGTTTAAACTACAAGTGATAACTTGCAGATATTTTTTATTATTTCCCATGAGGATCCAAAGCAGAAAGTCCTTCTAATGAGAACTCTTTAACTCCCAGTTGCACTTCTCCGTCATTTACTGTTTTCTGTTGCAGTTCAAATAAATCTTTTTCATGATTCTTCAAACAGTAACTATAATTGATGTGGTAAATCCTTTTTTAGTAGATAGTTTTGCTTGATTACTCCTCCACACTTTTTTGGATGAAGTATGTACAAGAATTCCTTTATAAATTTATAATTTGAGTGTAATGGACTCTCTTAACTGCCGTCTACTGTTGTAAGCCATTTGAATATCCATGGAATTTTAATATTTGTCATGTATATTCATAATATAAGTCTAGAACCTTGGAATATCAGAGTTTGATTTTTAGTTAAAATATTTCTGAAATGAATTAATTATAGTTAATTTCTTTGACAAAACGAAATGACCACTCTCATACACAAATCAATTAAAATTTTGTGAATTCTACTGCTATAAATTTCGATATAATATGATTGATTATCTAAATAAAATGTATTCATGATATAGAAAAAGAACAAAAATTCCATTTATTTATACAGTTTGTTAATACTTCTGCAGTCCGTTATCTCTTATAAAAAAAAGTTTAACAGTTATTAGGAACGAATTGTAAACAAGCATCAAATTGTTTATTTTACTTTCAAATTCCAGTTCTCATAGATTTTTTAAAATGGAATGAGAGATTCTTAATAAACGAGTGAACAGGAACTTTTTTTTCAATGAATTTGTTATTAAGAACTCAAGATATTAGAGAGCTGAAACGAATAGAAGTCGCCAGAAAAGGAAAAGAAATGAAACTAATGGTCTGTAGTTTTTGGAAAAATAGTTTTATTTACATTATAAACTTAATTTTTCTATAAATAGTTACTTTCTTTTAACCTTTTAGAATAATCAAATTTTTCATATCAGTTAAATAAGAAATTGTTAATAGAAAAATTTTTTTTAAGTATATTCGATTGTGAATTGGACTTCAAGGTGATTTCTAAACACTGCTTTAACGTGAGCCGCTTTCTGTGACTAAACCTAGCATCATAAAACTAACCTAACCATGAATCTACCATGACTAAAGAGTAAAAGCGCCGACACACTTAACTTCAACTTTGCATCATTTGTCAAGGACATTGCTGAAGGGGTTCTCAAAATGTCTCGTCAAATCTCATTAACTGAGGACCGTCTGTCAGGGTTATTTCTTGAAGTATTGTTGAGCTCTTTTTGATGTTGGTAGAGCATTATTTGTTACCCCATACACAAAAGAAGAATCCTACAAACTTTGCTTTTGAAGTTACAAGCGTAGCAAATAAGACAATATATGTTTATTTCATTTTTAATGGTAACTGTACAGTGGTAGCCAAAATTGTGGACATTTTTTTGAAATTTTCATGTTTTTTATTTTTGTGGGCTTATAAAATATATTAATTTTTGCTTAATAATTAGTGTATATAAATATAAAATTAAAACAAAATGTAGAATTAAATTAAAAAACCGAATTAATAATATATTACAATAAAGCTAGGCTACAAATAATAAGATTTATATATATATATATTGGACTTCATTTTATCTTAAAGTTACACACTTAATTAATCAATATTAATTAGGATATAACTGTTATTTTTTTAATATAGTTTCACAGTACATTTTTGAGAAAACTAATATGTTTAAAAATCATTTATTTATATGAGACTAAGAAGCAAATATAGCCTCAAGCAATTGCATTTTAATTGATGGATTCATTCTTCATACAAAAAATTTCAAACGTGGCATGGTATGGAGTAGAATTCTGCTCCATACCTGCATTCTTTATTTTACTTATATACAAGAATTTATTCCTTAATAAAGCACCATAAAGATAAATGGCCGTTTATTAAGGGGAATGGATTCTAATGGAACATATCAATTTTGTTTCCAGTATAGTATTGATTTTTTTAATGCCTTTAATCTCTTGAATGTACATCACATCATCTGTAGACATTCTTAATTAAATCATAGTTATTAGATTCTTTGAAGTTGCTTTAGTATAATCAGGTGTAGATACTCTCTTATTCTACCTCCCTCGTGTATTTTCAATCATCAACTACCAAATAACAATATTTTACTCTCATCACTTCAGATTATTTGCGTCCATTTACTGTGTTCTTTTGCCTACTGAATTCGATTCTTGTGTTGTTTAAGATTTAAATACAAAAATTTTGTTATAATTCAATTTTTTAATATAAAACTGATAATATTCTCTTCATTGTCCTTGAGTTAAGTGATATTTCACTTAATTCAATCCAGTCGTATTAATTACACGTCTAACATCATTTGATGAAAATCCTTTATCTTTGATGCAGTCCTTTTTATCATTATTTTGTCAGAAGCATTTGTATAATCTTTCGGCCTTATCTTGGCTTATTTTTCACAGATTTATAGTTTTTTTTCAAAATGTAAGAACAATTTTCTTGTACCAAATAAAATTAATGATCTACCAACTTTGGTATGCAATTTCAGTATAAAAAAGTTCATTTTCTCTGAATGTGACAATTCTGCTACTTTTTACAGATGTCTAATCAATTCTAGTTTTTAGAGGTATTTTTTAAAATTATTTACTTTAAGAAAAGGATTATTTAGAAAATATTATCCATAACTATTTATATATACACTTTTTATAGCTATTTTCTTAAATGCGTATTCGTCTTCTCCGATTGGTTGGTCAGTTAGTTGAGTTTTCTGGAACAAGGTCCAAAAAAAGACAAGCTGTGCCAAAGCTTTATTTTTGTAAAAAATTTATAAAATTGAAGAAAACCCAAGCAACATTAAACTCAAAATAAAACACAAAAATCTGTGCATAATTTAAAATCTAGAATATAATTAAAAAGAAAAAAAAACCCAAATTTATTCGAATAAAATAGCTTTTTTCATCATCAAAACAAAATGTAATACTAATTAAAACATATTGGAGTTTGGTTACTGACATTTGATTAATACCCGCAGTAATTGTGATGGATTAGTAAGTTTTCATTTCAATGCTCCTCAGCATTAATGACAAATGGGTTTTTCTTTTAGATTCAGAGAAGCATAAATTTTTTGTACTATAAATATTACGATTCGGTATTTTTATAAGTAAATTCTACACTAAGTTTCCTTCAATTTGATGCATAAACATTTGTATTTAACAAAAACTAATTTATTCTATAGGCACACACACACACACAAAGTTAAGAGATATAAAAATTTCAAAAAGTGCCCACAACTTTGACTCAATATGAAGATTATTGCTACTGTTAATTAATATACCGGGTTATTAATAAACCGGGAAATGAAACTGGCTTTCCAATTCCCATATCTAAATAATAAATTAATTTTGAAAAAATAGATATTCATCTGTACTTAAATTTTTAAATCAATTATTCAAGAAAATTTCATGTTTAGTTAGTTACTAATTTCAAGCATACAGTAAAGCTGATAAATAAATCCAATAATGACTTTTTTTTTGGGGGGGGCAGCCAGTTTGGCAATATGGGATGCGCCACCCCACTATTTTTAACTGAACTGTAATTTGGTGTGGAGTCCGACTTTTTCAGTACACACATGTTATTGGTACCCGTTTAAAGAGTAGGCAACCATTCATACAAAGAAAGGCAGATAGAAGACAGGAGAGAAAGAGAAAGTATGTTTAAGGCCGAACCGGGATTCAAACCCATGACCACCCTATCTGCAAACAGTAACGCTAACCACTAAAGAGGATGAGTGGCAATGTTGACAATAGTATAACTTTTAAAGAAATTATGAGTGAATGCTGTATCTTAAAAAAATTAAATGAATATGAATTGCGAATGAATATAAAGCATCAACATAAAATAATAAATTTAATAAAAAAAAATATACACTAAAAATAACTGTTGTACGTGAATTTTTATTGTACATTTTTTATTACTTAAATTATCTTCATATCCCATTAAAGCATGATATTATTTCTCATGAAATAAGAGTGCTGCATATCTTTGTGAAAAGAAAGAATATACATCAGAGAATTTTAT
>JAPDSC010061114.1:203263-232502 GCA_026290005.1 Latrodectus geometricus
TTTTTTTTTTTTTTTTTTTTTTTTTTTTTTTTTTTTGAAAATTGGATTAAATTAATTCATTAAATATTGCTATCAGTATTTAGCAAATATTATTCGCATGGAAACGGTACGTATTTTTAGAGAAAAAGAGAAGCTACAAAAAACTTTAAATAAAATTAAATAAAAGGGTTAAATTATTTTACAAAAAAGTATTGAAAAATAATTTTACATAAATTCTAAGTAAAAAAGTATTTTACTTCGAATTTATGTCCATTAAGTAAAAATATTTAATTTATATAATTCTCTTATATTTCAATTATTTCCAAGCTAAATTCTTTCATAACTGTAATGGAAATAAAAAAAGAAGTTACTTTTAAAAATTTTCAACTGAACAATTTATTAAAGTATTTGTAAAAAATAAAATAATTTATAATAGGGAAAAAAACAATTTAAAGCAAATAAAGAAATATTACTATTACTTTTTTTGTTTTAATTGTTTGTTATTAGTAGTAAATATACTATTAAGAAATTTTAAAAATATTATTTTTTACATTTAATATATAATTTTAGCAATTAAATAAGAATGAAAATAATTATATGAGTGTTAAAGTTAATGTAAATGTTATGTTAAGATTAATGTAAATGTGAAGTGTCAATTTTTGTTTTGAAATCATGCTTTTTTTTTACTTTCAAAACTATAATTTCTAATTTTATCTGGTGATATTAATGAAATGATATGAAATTTTCATTTTGCTTGAAAATAATAAATAAAATGAATAAAAAGTTATTATCTAATGTGAAATCAACTTTACAAGCCCTCAACATTGTAGAATCTTGGCGAGAGAGAAACAGTGCCAAATCTATTTGGTACTTAGTTAGATCTCGCATGCGCAGTTACACTGTTTACTTTGAAAATTTGACGTCTTTCTACCATTATACTATCTTGTGTGTTTCATATGAATTATTGATTAGAATATTAGATATTTTGTAACTATATTTTTTGCTATTTCAATGCATAATAATAGTTACATAAAAGTGAGTTTGATTAAGATTCCCTAAGGCAGAAATGTTCTAATAAAAGAAATACATAAAATAATTGTTTAGTTTTTTGGCGTAAGCTTGATATATAGTTTTATATTAATAATATATAATGCACGTTGTGCTTTAACAAAATCAAAACAGTTCAATTTAAAAAAATAAAATTCCTCAAAATATACTATAAAAATATTTCACTCTAAAGTTATTTTATGATGAATAAAAATAGTTATTAAGTTTATTATTATTAGTTTGAATTAATATTTCTGTTTAAAACGAATTTCATTGTAGCTTTAATTTATATGATTAAATTTTTTATCTTATTGTTTTTATAATTGCTTTGAATTTTTAATTACTTAAAAAAAAACACCCACACTTTTTATTCCATTTAAAACTGTCAAAAAATGAGAAAATTTTTATTACCTATTTTGTAGAGATAACTATCTAAAAAGAAAACATTTTTTTGTTAAATATCTTTGCTGAGGGTGAAATGCTTTTATGGTTAAAATATTTAGAAATTTAGTTAAAAAATTTTCTGTCTATTAATATGAAAGTATAAGAATATTACTAATCCAATTTTTTCGGGTTAAAAAAATTATGTTTAAGTGGTGAAGAGCGATAAATATTTGACAGACGTATATCGTCGTTATTAATTATCCCACTCTTCTTATTTACCTGCTTATTATCCCTCCCTTCTTATTTACCTTCTTATTACCCCTCTCTTCTTATTTACCTTCTTATTATCCCACTCTTCTTATTTATGTTTAATACCAGTAATCCTACATTTCTTATTCTCAGAGTCAGCTTAAAGAAGAAAAGAAGCTAAAATATTGTTAAACATATCATGATGTATAGACATGAAACTTTCGAAGAGAGAGAGAGATTTTAATAATTTAATAAACATTTTAATAATTTTTAATGTCACAAAATTTTAATCTTTTTATTAATTTATTATATAATTATTTTATTAATTATATATATTAATTGTATAAATAGTACGTTTTATTAATAAAAATAGTATTTTATCAATTTAAAAGTATATATAACTCTAATACCTACAAATTTTAGATATTACATTTAACTTCCCCGTACAAAAATAATACCAAGCATATATCATTTTCTTACTTTCTTTTCATGTCTTTATTCACTATTCAAATTCATACAATTTATCAAAACAACACTGTTTAAGATAACTAAGTTATATATTAGTTAAAACAAGATTGTTTTTGAAAATAAATGTGAAAAAATATTTGTGGAGTAGAGATGTAGTACTTTGTTTACTGGATATAAATAATCAACAGTTGATATAAAATGTAAGAAAAAAATTATACTTTATGATAAGTTTATATAACATTAAAATTTTATCCTGAAATTTTTCTTTAACAGTAAGATATAAATGTAAAGTAACAAAATTTTTCTTTTTAACAAATAATTTACTCCATACATTTCGCTTGAAATCAATGACGATGGGTCCCATTTTCAATAGAACGATGTGATACAAATTTGGAACTTATACGAGAAAAGAAACGTTCGGGAGAAAGTGAAATTTTACTCCGAAACCAAATAGTTTTAGTACTGTTTTTCTCTCGCTATGGCTCTGCAGCGTTAAGGGTTTGATAAGACGCGCCCCAACAAATATCCATAAAGATAACGATCCCTACTGAAATCACACACATACATAATCTACATTCATTTTCTATTAATATCGCCAAAATAACTTCGTGGCGAAGGAAGAGAAGAAAAATAACTTTTTCTGGCAAACCTGGGCTGTTACAAAAGGAGAAGAGCGTTTGCTCTCTCTCCCCTAAATTTAAAAAATTGCCTTATTGTTACCTCCACCAATTGTTAAAAGGCAAGATCTTTCAATCGTAGTCATTGGTAGTCAGCAATTTTAGTATCAATAGGGAATGAATTATATATTTTAACTCAAGATATATTTCGTTGGAAGAATAATGTAGGATATTATCCTCCTTCTTATGTATATGTCAGAAATTTTTCTATATTTTGATATTTGACCTCTTTTTGTTAAAATCATTTAAACATTATTTCTGGTAACTGTCATTTCTTCTCAAAGAATTGACAATAAACCCTATGCTTTGATTTTAAAAATAGCAGAACGTAATTTATATTCAAACGAAAAACCAATATACTTACAACGAATCGAGTACAATAATATATTCTTGTAAATACATAATATATTCATTAGATTCTCATAAGAGGTAAGACGGTTATTAAATTTTCTCATTTTTGATTCTTAAAAATATTCATCAACTATAAAAATTTTGGAAATAATTAAACGTTAGAAATTCATAATGGATTAAAACTTAAAAAATTTGCTGGTCACTATTTTCAAATTATGCAATCTACCAATAAAGTATTGATACATTTGGAGACAAAATACTTTCACCAGATATAATAAAAAAAATTTACCAATGAAATAAAAAAAAAAAAAACCTCATTATACTTCGTTTAAAGGAAATCACAATGAATCAAATAATGTACATATTTCAAGGTCTCATATCTTAAATTAGATTTAAGTAAAAACGTTTACTAAAAAAATCAAAAATACATCGTTTAACGAAATTAAATATATATTTTATATCATAACTGTGATAATATTTTAATATACTCTATAGATTAAGGAAATTTTTACTGTATAAATTCTGAGAAATTGACGATATCAGTGGAAAAAAAATTGCTAAGATTTAGCGGGTCATAAAACGGATGTCTTCTAGCAAACCATCTCTTGAATGGAATCAAATGCCTTCTGGAAAAGATAATCTTTAAAATTGGGCTTATGTCTGTATAGAAGTCAAGACAGAATTGAAATACTGGAGCACACTGGTTATACTTTGGTGCAATTGACAAGTAATGCTTATTTGCTATTGTTGCTCATGGAATACCTTGTGACAGAAGAATTGTAGCATGTGATGGATCTAATACCCTAAAACTGTTTCTATAGGTAGCACAAAGAGGCTGAGTGAGGCATTGAATTCTCAACTAATATTTACTTCATACCAGCCTACTTTAAGCTTTCCATCGATTCACTACCTCATTCCATCATTTGAACGTCAGTAGATATTCCATTTTTGAACAACACACGAATTTTAGGCACTAAATTTTCTGAAATGCTTATCTATTATTATCTTAAAAATATCAACGAAATACATATGAAAGATTAATATAGTTTAGTCATCAACTATAAAAGGAGTGTGGTTTCAGGTGTTTGTATAATAGTCAAATAGGATGTCAAATATTTTTATTTAATGCTAAGAAAGTTTACCTCTATGAAACAATGTTCTCTTAGATAATACTGAATTGGAAGTTTCTATGGTATTTCGCTGTTTGCAATAAATTTGACTTTTCTAAAAAACTAATGTAACTTGTGTATAAATTTCACAAAAATATGCATTCAATAAAATAAAAGAAATATTAAATAAAGCAAAACAGTGCTTAAAAATATTAAAATATATAATAATAACCAATAAAAATTTGACATTTCCGAAACAATTATCGTTTAATAGAAACGAAATCTTTCCCTCAGTTTCTGCTTTGGCATGTGTCAGCGATTTCTTTTATTACGTTTCCCGATATGATAAGGACAGAAAATCTGTACGTTTCAACCTATGGTTATCTGTAAGTATGGTTAAGTGGAGTGCATTCGCCTTACCATTGTCAATACACAAATAGTCACAATAGTCACAATGCTCTCTAGAGTATTGTGACTCTTTAGAGTAGAAAACAAATAGTCACAATGCTCTTTAGAGTAGAAGATACTGATTTGATCTCAGTAATGGCATAAATATTCCGCTACTGATTTTTGTGTATTCACTTCTATCAGATAGATATTTGGCAATTTTAAAATTTTTTCCCTCATTATAATGTGTAAAAATTAGTTTAAGAATTAAAAAAAAATATGCGAATATTATATTCAGATGTATTCAAATGACTTATAACATCTTTCGAATGTTTTGCTGTTCCCTATGCCTGTTAAAACAAAAATGAAAATACTGAAACGCTGAAATAAAAAGGTAAAAATTTTGAATGTAAAAGTTTTAAAAAAAATGTCATTGCACATTTTATTTATTACTTAAAAATACATTTTTAATAATATACTTAATGTGGATGCGTGTTTAATTAATTTCATTTCTAATTTATAGTTGCTATAATTTCCATATTTGGATTTTTGGTTTACGAAGTATATGATGATGATGTCGTGTCCATGAAGTAATTGCAGGTGTCTTAAATGTCCTCGAAGGCGTCAAAGACAGCCCTTGCGATCTCTACAGCTCTAAAAGAGTATCTACCGGATCCTCTATGTCGATATTTAAAAGTTTGGCCAGTATTGCTGGACAGCTAAAGATGTGTAATGAGCAATCCGGGAAATGAGGACAGAGCATGGTATAGCTCCTTTGTCCATTTGCAGAGATTCTCATGCCTTTCAAGTGTTTCATTCTAAATCTGGCTATTATAGTTGAGATGGTTCTGTCGCTATTTAATTCTGGAATGGAAAACCTTTTAGCTTGCAGGCAGGTTAGCCTACATCTGTCTGCTGCATTGGCAACTCTGAGGGTTATTGCATTTGAATGGCTAAGGAGAGTCACTGGCAACTCTGACAAGATCATCGGCTCTCTCGTTGCCAGGTATATTTACATGCACCTGTATCCATTGTAAGGTGCAAGACCTTTGGGCTGCAAAAATTTTATGGATTAGCACACTAATTTTATGGCTGAGTTGACGCTTGCCTCTTTGTACCGCTTATATAACTGAAAAGTTTACTTCCTGAACAGAAAGTTCTGTATTAGGCTAAGGATATCAGCTTTTCTCTTGCTTATAAATTAACTGACTGAACCTTAAACATAAAAAAATCGGTATACATAAAATCAGTATCTATAAGAATTCTTTTTAATCATCTTGGTAATAATCAATTTTTAAGGACTGATTTTTGATAATTTTGAATACATAATACAGCATTTCTGCTTCATTGAATTAGAGAACTCATACAGTGGATTTTTGAATCAGGAAGAAAGTAATTTTAAGGACTGTGCACCTGTTTGGAAACAATAGAAAAACCAAATTTCCTAAAATTAAACCAATCATCACGAAATGTTATCTGAATTTTTTTTTACAAATTACTACATTTTGAAAGCCAAATGAATGATAGTTTCTCTTAAAGGAAACATTAACATCACATTTACTATAACATCGCCTTGTATTTCATGATTTCCACAATTCATGATTCAAAAATCTCAAATAGCAACTTAAAATATCTTGGTTGTGCATTGAAGCAATTAATTATTCCTAAATTAGGAATACGAATAATAAATGGAAATTATCCGTTATTATCTTTTAGTTTAAAACTATTATATAAATAAACAAATACGTAGCAAATTGATACTATGAAAATGTTAATATAATTCATTTTAATTGTTTTCTAATTATCATTTAAGTCAGTTTAATGCTATAAAATGTACTTTTATAAATGTATATATTAATTATACATTTATAAAAGAAATTAAGTCTTAATATATGCAAAAGGTTTTTGAATATAATATACTTATATTATTTAAAATAAAATTATCAGAAAATGTTTTTGAATACCTTAACTAAAAACAAATTCGTGAGTAGGTAGGTAATCAAATCACTTATGTCACTATATACTAATTTTAAAACATATTCCACCTACATTAAGTCTCTTTTCACATCCTTTTCTTGTTAATAGCTCATTATTTGTTTCCAAAAACTTTATACACATATATTTATAGAATACAACGTACTGCAAATAAGTTTACACCATAATAAGAAGAATTTTATTGTGAAAGGAAATTATTTACATGTAACAACATTTTATAAATTATTTTTTGGCAATGTCAAAATTACAATATTCTACAATTTTATAGTAGATAAAAAATAAAATGTAAAATTTAATTGGTAATTGGGTTGTTATATATTGAGTTGTTCGGATAGTGTTGTTGTTGTTGTTAATGACACTTGGCGACGCCAAGCCCGCCCGTCACAAAGACTAGGGTCAGAAGTCATGAAGTCAAAGAGGCAGCGTCTTCCGTTTTTTTTTTTTTTTTTTTTTTTTTTTTTTTTTTTTTTTTAATAGAGCACTTTTATTTGAAGGTGGAAGTACGACTTTTGGCTCATAGATGGCAGCACCATCTGAATCTTCCAATTTAGAGTTTGAAACCAGTGAAGACCCAAAGCCAGGCTCCAACCAACCCCCAGAGGTATTAATTTGTTATGGGAACATGGAGGACATTGCGACCCGACGGGTTTAACGTGCTCCAGTCGCCATTAGTGAACACAACTGTTCGGATAGTAATTTCGTTATATGAAAATGAAAGTCTTATAGCGAATAAATATTTTATTGAGTTGTATATTGTCAATTATAGTCCAATACCTTTTAACCTCTTTCTGGCAGTAGCATGATTTCACATTTATAAAATGGTTGGCTTCAACTAGCAGAAAAAACTAATTCAGGTGGGAAAACGAAATTACTTTGAGAACAACCCAATATAATAATTTTTAAAGACCAGTACTGCAAAATTAAAATTAAAAATGCAGTCATCTTACTTATATTTATATTTGTGTATTTGATTTATGCACAGTGGTATCCCAGAGACTCCACTTAAAATACATCCTGAAATATACCATGAGTGAGTGTCACAAAAACTAAACGACGAGAAAAAGATTTTTAAAAAAAATTAGAAAGAGCATCTTTTTGATTTTCCTTTATACTATAGCATTAATATGTTACTGGAGCACATTATATTAATATGAATAAGTTCTTTCTTCCGTATCAATCACATCACTCTTCAGTGATGATAAGTTTTGATTTAAACAGATCAAAATCGAACCTATTAACCTTCACATTACAAGATAGATGTCTTCAGTACAAATGGGAAATTCTCGGAAATTTTGAAGTTTGTTTAATGGATTGTTTTGCCTGATGTATATATATTTGGTTGGGGAAAAAGAAATCCATTATTTTTACGTGAACTTTATGTAACTTCTTTTGGATTCACTTTGTAAAAAGGTTTAAAACAGCTTTCATGTAGTTACGACTGCTGACATGCGGTTAACTTCGATCATTTTTGATAGTTTATAGACAATTTTGACAATGCTGTATCCACATGCGAGGTGCATCTCTAACATCAAAAATACCCGAACGGAATCGACGAAACAAAAATTGTACGTAACTGGTTGTTACAGTCTTATAAAGGACGATAAACACCTTTCACAATTTTAGCCACCCGGCTATCTTTTTCGCCGTTACAAGAGAAAAACGTAAATGTATCGAATTTTCTGTTTGTTGTCTTCCATTTTTAAAACCTTGTACTCGTAACTGAATTAATCAAACCAAAAACCGCAAGAGGATATTTTAGTGTCAAATGCCACCTTTCCAACGAGCATAAATCTGAAATTGTTTAATAGATACCTCACGAGATATCCATCACTATAGACGTCTACCAAAAAAATAATGGATTACTTTTTCCCCAATCTAATACATAATCTTATAGACTTTTAAGACTTAAATTTCAAGATAAATGTTAGAATTTTTATTTGATACTTTTTTGCAACAGGACACAGCAAGACCTGAGCTACTAATCTGCTTCTGTAAGTACCATTTATAGAGTCCAGAATTAAGTGATATTTACAGAAGCTATAAGAAACCCAACAAAGAGAATGTTACAGAAATGCATTCTTTTTAAAAAAATTCCTTATCAAATCTAAATGGACATTACATTCAGAGCTGGCAATCCAATAACAACAATGCAAAGAGAAAAAATTGCAATCCTGGAAGTAATTTTATTGATCTACTTCTATTCTTAATTTCCTGTTGCTTTTGTATCCCGTAAATGAAGAAAACTTTACTTTCGAGTTTTAGAAATCATTCTGTTTTCATTTGTGATAACTTCCGAATTAAATCCACAATGCAATGCATTTTAAGTGAAACATATTAAATTTATTTATTCTAATTATTTATTTAAATGAACTTAATTACATTTTCTTTTACATTATTGCATCATTTGCCATGAAATTTCCAACTTTTGATATAAATAAAATATGAGAAGTAAAAGTCTTTACCTACATTTATTCTAAATAATCCGAACTGGATATAGTATTTTACGCAACGAATATAATGACCTTTTTACTAGCGTTCTTTTTTATAAACGTTTTAAGCAAATAATTCACATCGAAATTTGTTTGATTACTTCATGAACAATAATTATCACAAATAAATTATTTTAGCTTTTCTACGATAAGCATCACTTCTATTAGATTTATGTGTATTTATGCACTATGTACAACTGAGTGAATATTATTAATTTATATGTAGACATCATTAGTTCATTGCATTTAAACTTTTATTGGCCAGCTTTCTTCCTAACAGTTGAGATTTAATTTTTTTTTTTCTGCTGTCAGAAATCAGAGCATTCGAATGTACAGTGAAAGAGAGAGTTTATTGTTCATTTAAGGTCCCTTTTTGCCTCTAGTTTTATATCTAAAGTTTTTAATGAGCTCTAAATCTTTACAAACATCCACACTCATGGTGGGAGTTGAACCCACGATCTAATGAATTGAGGGTCATAGAATGGTTAGAACAATCATTCAGATAACAACGTGATATTTAAAAAGTGTCATTGATTTCAAGCATTTAAGAAAATTTATTGCACTTTTGTTTCATTATGCAATATAATTGCTTTCTAAACTAGTACTTCTTATAAATTCAAAATATAGTTTGTTTTTTGGGTACTATATTTATAAAGTCCGCTAAAGATTGTTTATACAACTAGTCTAGGAGGATACACATGTTTCAGCGTGAACAACTTTGGTAAGCTCTACAAAAGAATATCACTGATTCGACTTGAAAAAACATCCAACCAAGATCATTAAAAGTCTAGATTAAGCAGAATCTACTTTAAAATATTCATAATAAATCATAAAATTCAGTATTTCCTATCTTATTAAGTTTATGTAATACAACAATAGATTTATCTGTCCTTTATGTTAATTACAGCAAGAAATATAACTTTCAAAATTTCGGAACCATGTAAAAATTTAAGTTTCGCAATTTTTATTGAATGCATTTATTCATTTTTATAACTTTATGTATTACCTGATTTTCTAAAATCGCAATTACAGCTCTAACAAATGTTTGAAGAAAGCTTCGAACTTCTTAAGCAGCGAATAAAGACTTGGGTTAAAAACAAATAATTTTATCAATTGAAATTTAACATGATATTGATCTACGATAAATAAACTCAAAATTCAAAGTTTATTTAATTTAGGTTCATCTGGATAAACCAATCTCTCGAATGTATCGTAAGCAAGGAAATTCCATGTTACAACATATAAAAGAAATGAATATAACGGACATTTTTATTACGATATATTGAATTTTTGTCAAACGTCTTCAAATATGATTATCAAAATGAGCCAAAAACTTGAGACTTGATTCAAGAAATTATCAATCAGTTTAAATAATACGATAAAACACAATTTTGCAAAACAATCGAGGAAAAAAGAAAGGAATTTTTCTTAAAGAACAACCAGTCGAGCAATAAGTAATCAATGCATCATCAACAACAACCATTGAATTTTTACGATGGTGTTTATTTAGTGACCAAACATTTCAAACAGACTTTACTTTCAGCTTATCGATTTTTGGCATCATCAGACGAAAGAAGGAAGCAAGACGAGTTGCTTTATCGGGACGTTTCACGAGTGCTGGAGAATTCAGTTTTCTTCCATTCTCCATCCCTTGCCGAAGGGATACCGGAAATAGTATTCATGCGGAACTGGCATCGTAGGAAGTGAAGAAAACTCTCGACGGGTTCCGGCTTTCTTATTTTTCCCGGTAGGTCCCGGATATGTCAAATATTTATCCTCACATATCAAGTTTCTTTGCAGGAGAGCTCTAGTAATAGTTCCATCGCTTCCTGAATTAGTTAAAAATACAAAAAGTGGATTTAAAAAAGTGTTAAACTAAATAAAATTCCACTAAGATTGATTTCATTTAATAAATTCTAATCACTATAGCATTAATTAATTCTCTAAATATCCCAAACATTATGGCACAACATAGGGATAGTTAATAGATAAAAGCTGATAAAAAGCTCTATTTAAAAATAACTGCATTATTAGCTTTCGGAAGGACTTTTCTAATTTAGAGGTCCACATTAACATGTTGCAAAGGAGAAAAATCTCCAGCGTCCACTGAGACTAATGGACAATGAAAATCAGAAACGTAGCATTCATCTCTCTTTGTTCAACATGATTGGTGTCAAATCTGGGATTTACCACTCTGCGCGCTGTAATAAAATTAGACAACCCCAGCAAATGCGTACATATACTTACTCAATACAAGCTTCTTGAGAAATATGCTAATTGTTCTAATTTCCCAAACCACTGATAGATATATAGCTGAAAAACTGCTCTAAATGCCTCAGTTTTTAACTGAGAACTATTTTGAATCCGACAAATAAATTTTCATAAAAAATATTTTTTCTATCTCTGTGGCGATTATTCGTAAGACGTTTCAAGTTACTAAAATTTTTGTCCATAGCGAGATTAAAAATCAATCTGAAAATTTTCAAGAACACTAAAGCCACTTTCTCATCCCAGATGTCTCTACAAATACATATAATTTTATGTCTCTACAAATACTATATAATTTTATTGATGTGTGTGAATTTTGTAGTTTCTCTGGAAACTTAGATTTTTGACTACATCATAAAGTTGAGAAAGGTATTCATTCCGTTTTCGCAACATTGGTTTATAAAACATGGAAGGTTAATTTAGAACCTTTTGTTTTTATTATGCATTTTCATTAGAATTCTTGTGATGATAATTTAAATGAATTTTCTTTTATAAAAAATACTAATATTTTTTAATTTTATTTATTTCTCATTTTAATTGGATTTAATTAACTTATTTAAAATGAAACAAGGACGTAAAAAAATTATGACTTGTGGCGACTCTTTCTAATAGCCAAAAAATTCAGAAATGGTCCAAAAAGATTGATTATAAGTTACTAAACTTTGAAAGTAATTGATTAGTTTAAATACACGAAACGAATTTTAGAATCGGTGACTTCAAAAAATTGGTAAACTATTCCTTCAATTATTTATTTCATAATCCATTTCTGAGGTATCAGACAGCATATGCTTAGGCGATACCAGTAAAGGTAAGCAATCACAGCAGTATCTCTCCTAATTTTGCGTGACAGCCAGAAATTTTTTAATATCATGAGCTGCAGCATTGAAGAAGTATAGCCAAATATTGGTAATCCGGAAAGAAGTGAGATCTCAGAATTATATTTAAAAAATTGAAATAAAAAAATACATCCTTGCGTTTAAAATCAGCTTCCAATAAAAGTAAGCAACTTGAAATTTTTATTCATAGGAAATATACAATAAAAAAAATTATGAAAATACAGGAGATTTATTTTAACTAATGTTTTTAATCATTATGAAAAACAAATTTCACATTTTTTTTTAACAAGATGATACGGAAAAAATAGATTAAAAAGAAGCGTGCATCTTCTAAAATTTTCGGCATATTTTAAATAAAAAATAAAAAGGTGTATCTCACATAACGTTTATGAAATGTTAAATTTTTTAAAAAGGCAAAAAAATAACTTGAAAGTTACGTTTTCTTTTTAAGGAAGCACTTTATAAGTAAAATATCAAAAAATTAAATAATATTTAAAATTATACAAGATAATTTAAGAAATGTATCTCATTAGAATAGTAAGTAATAAGGCCAACAGATGGCACCACTAGTAAATAGTATATTTTTATGGATTAAAATTTGTTTAAAAAGTCAGTTGAGTAGTACCTTTTCCTCTATGCGTGGTAGGTCAACACCCTCTAGATGTTGGGTAGGTACACCTTACAAAGCTCCTGTTCTTTTTCGATGTTATCCTGATTTCTTATTTCGCTCTTTTAATGAAAGTCCTTTATTATTGTAAAATGTAATTAATTGACTCATGTTTTTATTGTATTTGCGCATTAAAATGTTAAATCTTTTTATTATTTGTAAGCTAGTTGAAAAGCTTATAATAATAAATAAATAAAGCATTTCTGATGGGATTTATAGATTATGAGTTAAATACCTTTATGACACTTGAGAATGTAGTAGTCAAAATGCACTTATTTATTAAAGAAAATAAAACTAAATGTATGCAGTTCATTGCAGAGACAGAGAATATCCATTATTATTTTATGAAAGCAAAATTTAATGAAAGTTAAAATTTTCGTAAAATGTGTCGCTTTATAAATAATAAAAGAGCACAAAATACTATAAAAATAACAAAAAGATACATGTTAAAGTATTAAGCTATTTCAATATCAAGCATGTTTAAATATTAATTTTACCCCTTTCCAACTAAAAATGGACAAATACTTTTATAAAGAAACCTAAGGTTAATTTATTCGTAAATATTATTATTAAAAAAAAATTATTTTTAGAAATATTCTATTTTTATTTCATAGAAAATTAATTTTCAGAAATTTCTGCTATTTTTTCATTTTTGTTGTCCAATTAACATATAAAATAAATTATTTAGAAGATTTATTTTGTATTTTATAAATGTGAAAAAACTTGTTCTTAGTAACGAGAAATTTATATTAAAGAGGGAACTTTTTTAAGAGTCGGCTGAATTTTTAAATTGTATTTAAAAAGCTATATTTTTATTTTAACCAAATATATTTCCATATCATAGATAAAAATTATTTTATTTATAGTTAAATTATTTTTTTGTTGACATAATCGTTTAATTCAATAACAATTTTGATGGAATTCTCTTTTATTTGTATAAAAAGTTTTATGCATCTATAATAAATTCATGTATTAACATAAAGCAATGCAATAAAACAGTGACATTTTCATGTTAAACTTTTAAATTTCTTCATAAAATTGACATCTAATTTATCTTATTCTATCAACATTTAACTATTCTAATTAAATAATAATATTATTTGATTATCGTTTGAATAATTAATTCAAATTTATTAATGCATTATTACCTTTTAAAAATCTGTATTTTCCCAGACAAAAACGAAATTCTAGGGCAAAAAAATAAAAAATGATATATGCAATGTTTAAACAAAGTTAGACCTGAAAATAACGGTTTTAAATGTTTTTAGTCATTTCTGAAACGAAACAATTTCGTGGACTTGGGTAAAATTGCAAAGGCTAGTGAACAGATTTTCTGAAAGAGGAATCCCAATTTAAATTATGCGAATGGCATTAACACGTTATTTAAAATATTTCAGTTTTAAATTGTTTATTTATTTGATATTTTTGAAATATGAAATAATTTATTCTTCAGTAAACGGTTACCAAGTCTAATAACATTCGGTTTTGTAATGGTCTTTTTATGGTTATTTCAAATTAAACATTATTAAAGATATTTTATTTGATAAATTTATGGTTAAAAGTTTTTCAAAATTCATATTTTATAATTTATCATAATATTTCTGTAATGATGAATTTTTAAATTAATTACACAATGTATTTAAAGAAGCCATAACATTTAAAAAAGTTTACTGCTTATTTAATCCCAAAAAGTTATTGTATCAAATATTAATCTAGGATTCAATAAAAAAATATTTAATTTCTTCAAGCAAATAACATACTGGGATATTTATTAATAAATTAAATTATTTTTAATAAAAAGTTGCATAGTTTTTTTTTTAAAGTTGCATGAAATTAAATATATATGATTTTAAAAATTGCCAATTATAATCTCATAAAAAATTTAAATATATAAATAGTTTATAAATAATTAAAATATATATTCTTTCATTAACAATAAACATTAATTTTGTTATCTTGAAATTTTATGATACAAAATCCTTAAAATAATTCAACAAGAAATGTAAACATCTTTAAGCAAATTGTTATTCAATAGATGGCAGCACTACGTTTAATAAAAGATATAATCTTGATTAAATTGACATGTTGGTTTCGATTTATTTTCAAAAACAAAATTCACGAAAATGAGAGGAATAGAAAGCGCTTAAAAAATTCTAGAAATTTACAGAAAATGCATGTCATTCTACTTATTTATGTATTCATGCTTCAATTTTCAAAATAATAAAAAATTCCATGTGATTAACCAATAATTTTGAAAACATTTCTGTCATTTATTTATCTACATATAGAAAAAACTAGCTATAATTTTTAACTAAAGAAATCACTTAAGTTAGTAATCACAATATAATAAATTAACATCGTGGAATATATTACCTTGTCGGTTAAGTTTAAACATAAATTATTCTTTTTAATAAAAATAAAACACCAATAAAAACAGTAATGAGATTTTTTGAATTCCTTAAGAAGAAACTTTATCAGAAGTCAAGATCAATGAAATTCCCATCAAAAATTCTTTGCTGAAAAGGAATTTTCCAAGTAATTAGAAAATACTGTTTGTACTTCCTTTGAAAAAAAAACGAAATTTTAATTTAATAAAAGAATTTGCTGAAATTTACATCGTAAAATAGGAAGTGTAACGACATTTTTGACATTACATTATAATCACTATCAAGTTATAATGCCATTTAAAAATTGCAATACACAATCAATCTAACTGTAATAGTAAAATTTACTTTAAATTTGAAAAAAAAATGTAGAAAACATACAAAACTATACAAAATTTTTCCAATTTTTTTTTTTTTTTTTTTTTTGGATATTTTTTAAATAATGGTTACATCAACTTCATATTTTTACCATGCTTGATATATAAAAATAAAATTCTCATTTAATTATTACAACCTCAAATGGACACTTCATGAGAATGGCCTTTTTAAATAATGGCAAAATTATTGATGATGAAGAAGAAAATATAATAGCTAGTATTAATATATGGTATTGATATTAACAATGGTGTTTTCAAATGGTTATTCGTGATAGTTAAAATTAGGTCTACATCAGTATAAGACACTTGGCAAAAACTTTTTTCACATCTGTCTTAATTTTTACAAGTTTGTCTTAATTTTTACAAATTTCATATTATAATTTATATACTCCTTTTTATTCTGGGTTGATTTAAAAATCATCAAATTTTTTAAAAGAAAAAAAAATGCGTGTTTAAACATCTTGTTTAACAAATGCAAAAACTTTTTTATGATATTAATTGCTCAATAAAATGTTGCTCTTCTTCCGAAATAAAAATTTAAATTTTGTAAAAAGATCAGCTTTCAAGGACATGGAACGATTCACTTGACAAAAGGAAGCGGTGCACTTTTATGCATTCACTGATCAATAGTTCATCAAAATTTTGGAATATTCTATTATATAATCGCACCTTCCATAAATAGCATCCTTTCGTAATTTCTAAGCCACAAAATAAGTTTCTCATAAATCATTTAAAAGAGATAAAATTTAATATTTGCTAAATGCAAAAAAAATGTGCGGCTAGAAATTTGTGTCTTATAGAATGTAAACTCTGAGAACGTTTTGCATGATTAGCTGAACCGAAATTATCACGTTATATAGATAGCTTTTACCAATTTGGAACATGAGGTTTATACGTCGAGTTGTCGCCTCCTGCAACTGAGTGGAATTATAAGTGATTTCTACTGCTACTGAATGCAGTCGAGTTGCTTACTTTTGCTCCTAAATGCAGTAGAATTGTTTCTTTCTGCTGCTGTAAATTTGTTTCCCATGTTCAGTGGAGCTGTTTTTTTGGAGGCAAATTGATTTTATTTTTAGATGTGAATAATATTTGAGTATAGTTATTTATTATTTTTTCATTTTTTAGTTTTAGTGAGAAAAGTAACAATATTTAGCATTATTTTTATGAAATGGCTACTCTTTTTTAATCAGCATCTCGTAGATTAAAGTAAGAAAACACATCATAGTGTATCTATATTGTTGTATTGTTTAGTTTGAGTTCGTAATGTAAAGATGGTAATATTTTTTCTGCTTAAAATTTTTTAATGCTCGAATTTCTGAAAAACTTTTTCAATGCTCATGGCGCCATCTAACCAGCAAAACTAAAACCTTTAAATGGGAATTGATTCTGATCAGTTTTTTCATTTTGTTACAATTTTCATTCTGAGATTCGAACTCAACCTGCAAAAGAGGTTATGGGATGGTTTAAATTTACGGATTCTGCGCTAGAAGGCTCAACCAAGGTACTATCTGTTTTTGCAGTTTTAATCTGTCATTATACAGTAGGACAAGAAGTCCTTATCGGTATTTGCATAAACGAGAATATTTTATCTTAATACTGATTAGAACTTTTATATTTCTGCTGATATATTCTTGAGAATTTATTTTCTTACTGAGAGTTGCATTAATATTTTGAACTTTTAAATTTTATTTTCATTTTTGCTCTTTTTTCGGCTCTATCGACACCTGTTAATATTTTAATTTATTTTGTCTCAGGTAAAAACGATAGCCACAAAACAACTCGGTTTATTGCAAAAAAAAAAAAAAAAAAAAAAAAAAAAAACTCAGCGAAAAGAATTAAGAAGGGAAGATTTATTTTGATATTCTTCCTAGCTAAATTCTACGCAATTTTCATGTAAAAGTTAAATTTTAACTACTAAAATATGAAGTATAATCTTAAGGTTAGAATATGCCTGAGAAATACATTTCCTTTTTGTGTGATCAACAGTTGAAAATTTTTTTCCTATTTAAGATGCAGAAAAATAAAACAGAAATTTAGTGAGAGTTTTAAATTTTTATACACGTATGAATATAAAAACAGTATGGTTTTTTAATATATACTTAACAAATCATTTCAAAATAATGAATCTATTTAAAAGTAATTTTTACTGCAGTATGAACTACTTTATGCACGTAAGTTAATTTTCTTACAATCTTATTTTAATTTAATAGAAAAAATTACTCATCATTTTTATTTTTATTGACACATTTTTATTTCTAAGCATTTTTCTCTGTTGGTTTAGTGATTTTAATCATTTACCAAAACACTACGCCAATATGAATGGTCATATAGTTTAGAGAATGTTCAAATTGAAAAATTTTTAGTTTCAAGCTTTAGATTCATTTATTACAGTGTTAATGTATTTAATAGGAATACATTTCCTAATTTAATAAAATAATACATAGAGTTTGCATACAAACATTATTTTTGCTATGCTATATTCGTAGTAGTTATTTTATTTATTTTTTTTTTTTCTATTTAATTCTTGTGATTGTAGCATATATTTTTGACAATATTTAAAAAAAAGACGCATTTTATTTATTTTAAATTACTATGCAATTAATTAACAATGCAAAAAATTTAATATATTTAATTAAATAATTTATTATAATTCTATAGTATTCAATTAAAATTATTGATCTATTTAATAAAGAAATCGAAAAAAAAGTACATTTTATATATAAAAATAACATGCATATTTTATGGTCCGACTCTCTATACTTCATATTAATGGCATTTTTTTCTTCAACATTATTTAAAATGAAAGTGAAATAAGCTACTTTAAATTTCGTTATTTTGAAATAATTTTTTATACCTAACAACTAAGTCTAATGCTTTACTTTCCATCATTATAAATTTTAATACACTTAATAAAAATTTATTATAAATTTATATATAAATAATTGTAATAAACTAAAAAGTGGGAACCAAATCAACCCTCCTAATAATAAAAAAAATCACTATTTATTTAAAACAGTCTCTGAAATATAATACAGTGCTTCATTATTTTGAAACTGATGATCGGATATATGAATTTTTCTCACAAGTTAGTTTCATTCCATATCATCAGATTCTAAAAGTTATTCCAAATCATCAAATTATGGCAAGTACGATATTGCTATAAACTTAGTTTTCTCAAATTCTTTGAAACAGACTTTTACGTGTACTTTAATCTAAAATATAGACATGATGTAACTAAACACATCATAATAATAGCTTTATTTCTTACTCTATCAGCAACATGGAGATTTCTCGTTTTCCATTGATGCTGCTTTTGTTTGATCTAGAGGCATTGCAGAATGAAGTCAATCGTCATTGAACCTTAACACAAAAGTATTGCTTTGATCTTAGGAGTCTTATATTTCTTGGTCATGCAGAATCATTATATTATAATAAATTTAGTTATTAAGAACTCTTTGATTAATCAATTTAAAAATAAGAAATGGGATTTGTCAAACTTTACAAATATTGTCCCAATATTCTCTTTTAACAACTCGTATTGCTTACCAAACTTAGCTGAAAATTTTTTAAAAAGAATCTAATAAATTGTCTAGTTGCCTCTTGGCCTTCTTAAAGTACAAAATAATTTATTGAAATAATTATTCAACCATGGAGGATTATACTGAGTACGATTTTTTTTTTTTTATTATTATTATAAAATTGTTTTATTTATAGCTGAAGATAAAATATTTTGGACCTCATCGTAAGAACAGATATCTGTTGAGTTAAAATCAGTATTGATTTTCTCAGAAATTTTATCTTATGTTTTAAAAGAGACACAAGAAGGTTGAAGTTCAGTAAACAACTCTGAATCTATTGGAAAAGGATCACTGTGAAAAACATTTTTGAATTTGAAAAGTAAACTTGGGATAAGATGTCTGCAGAACATAAAGTAAGGTCTATCAACGAGAATGACTCTCTAGACGAAACATGGATTGGTTGAGATTCATTTAAGATACATAAATTATGGCCATTAAACTATTATGCAAGTGCTTTAATTAAAGAAATTTGCAAGAAGTACTCATTAAAACCAAGAACCCAAATAACAGCGCCGCTACCTAAAGTAGAGTGAACAAGACGTTTCCATTTGTGGTATATGGTTTGGATTTTGCTGGACCTATTTATGACAATCTTACTTTGTCTTGTTTACCTGCAGTATAACAACAGCTATACACTATGAACTCACTTTTGATTTGTCAACTGATTCTTTCTCGAGAACTTTCAGAAGATGTTTAGCCATAAGAGATAACGGTGAAGTGATTTATTCGGACAAAGCCAAGATATTTCAAAAAGCTTAAAAAGAACTTTATTTTCTGTATATCATTTTCAGTGACAAATTCCTAAATTTTATCGCCAAGGAAATAATAGTTTGGAAAAACATTCTTTTCTTGGTGGGCAGCAAGGTGGGGAGGCTTCTATGAGCGACTGGTGAAACATGTGAAAGAGTGTTTGAGGAAAATCATCAGCAAAGCACTACTGAGCTATGAAGAATTTCAACTTTGCTCATGGAAGTAGACGGCGTCCTCAACCTACATCCTTTGACTTATATTTACAATGAAAATGATGAACCAAAGTCACTGAGACCTATGCATTTTTTTAATTTAGGTCATAGAAAAAGGATTTATTCAATGACATTTGTCAAATTTATTGAAAATGGACCAAAGAGCTTATCGTTGCTGAAAAGAAAGAAATATCAAACTTTGCTTATGAACAAATTGTGGCTTAGATGGGAACAGCAGTACCCCAAAGACTTGAAAACGGCTCATTCTCTGAAAAATCCTCATCCCCAAAGTACATTAAAGGTAGGGGATATTGTGCTTATTGAAGATAACATCAAGAATAAGTTGCCTTGGAAATTAAGCAGAACAAATAAGGTTTATTTTGGCCGAGATAACAGCGTTCGTTCCAACTAATTGGAAACTGCTAATGGACAGTTAAAAAGAACAACACAACATCACTGACCATTGGGAATATAGAAACTTTAACTTTTCTTGAATTTTAAGAATTCTAAATTTATTGTATTAATTCATTTTTTTTTCAGCAAATTTCCCTTCTAAAATAAGTATAAAATATTTGAACTATAAATATCTTTTACATTTTAGAGACTCATATTCAAAAATGCACTTTTTTAATTTCATCAAAGTTAAGGGTAATTAATCAGTCTTTTGAATCCATGTGTTTTTATGTATTTTTTTTATAATTTATTGAAGTTGTCCTTTATGTGCAAGTGATTCTAGTTATAATTTTTAATAAATATTGATTTAAATTGTTATGTGTTTATTTGTTTTAATTTTTAAATTTTAATTAATGAACTCTATGAAGAAATCAGGTGGACAGTGTGAAGAAAAAAGTTTCAATAGATGGCAGTGTCATTAATAATTTGTATGATTTCATGCACTTAAGATTTTGATTCGACAAAGTGAAGAAATCCCCAACTTGTGATGGAACTATAAGCTCCTTTAGATTTCTTGAATATAATTGATTCTTTAGAATTTATGTAAATTATCTAATGTGTCTGTACCTTTTGTGTTCATTAAAATTGTTTTTTTTTATAACATATGATCTCATTTATTTTCGCGAGCCGTGTTTCGAATGTATTTTTTCGATTTTAGATTTTATTTGAATTATTAAATTTTTTTCTTTTCACAAACAGTAATTGCATTAAAAATTAACATTTGCAAACCTAAATTAAAATTTTAAATTACAATAAGGTTTAATTATGCATTGATATAATTAAAATAAAAAATCTTAAATTTTAACTATATCCAATACACAAATCCTAAGCATTATTAAAATTCTTCTTATATCTAACATTATTACAAAAGTTAAAAATTCTCAAAATAAGAAGTTTAGTTCTATTTTTTTTTTTTTTTTTTTCTTATTTTTCTCTAACATCTTTCATTTTACTATTGACAGCATATAATATTATCTGAGTAACTTTGATAACTATATATATATATATATATATATATATATATATATATATATATATATAATTATTATTAACAGAATTCCTTATTTTTCTGGTGAATAAATCAAATGGTGCGCCATTGATTTATTTTTTTATGCAATCATTTTCTAGTATTATAAAGACAAAAGTTCATTTATCTACAAAACTGTTGCTCTATTCAACACTTTTTTTCTTCCTTACCTTCTCACCTATTTCTTTACTCTATTGCTCTAAGACACTTATTGAGAATGAGCATTTTTAAACCATTTATACAAATCATAATTAAATTAGTAACAAATTCACTCTTATACATAAAATCATTGCAAATTTGCAATAAATAAATACCAATATAATTGGTGCCTTTTGTGAATTATTACATTGTTAATGGCAGAGAATGCATTTGTGACAAAACAAGTCATTACTTAACTAATTTTGCGAGAAAGATAATTTAAGATCTTTTGAAATTTCATTTCAGAAACAGTAAATAAAATTTTTCGCCAAATAACTTCAATCGCTAGTTTAAAGTCTTAAAAAAGTTACATTTGATAGTTTTCAATTTATAACAAAATGCACAATTTTTTCCTCCTTGAATTGCAAAGACAGTAAAAAACTTCTAAAAAAGGAGTTTCATTGTTTTTTTTTTCCCACTGTATTAATGTATAAGATACACCAAACAAAAGAGCATTTGAAAGTGGTAACAATTGTAAATAATTATAAAATATCATGCAAATACTTCTGATGTTACAAGGAAACTCTTTATTTTCAAAATAAGCCATTAATTTTTTTATAACTGAAGCAATATAAATTTTTAAGAAGCAACCAAGTTTAACTTTGCAGTTTATATTGCAGAGCATAACTTTTTTGTTATTGTCAGCATTTGTAAGAAGAGATTTCAAAAACTTAGATATATTTCACAAAAATATAATTTGCTTACTAAATAGTAAATTAAACCCTTTTATGAAAAATAAAAGACATATATGATGACAGAATACTGTAAAAATACAAAAACTTTAAATATAATAAGTTTGACGGGTCTTTCAAAAACTTTGAGATAACACATTTTTCATTCTTTAATATTTTTGGGGCAATATGGTTAAAAAAGTAGTCTTTTATAGCTGCATATTGTTCAAATATTCAATTGAAGTGCATTCTATGTTAGCTAGCATGATTACATATATATCACGTAGATGATATGCAGAAAAATCCAATAGTAATGAAATTTGAACACTAATAATCTCTCTTACTTTTGACAGATTAAACTCTATTCAGGCAGACAATAAACAAAATTATTTAAGTCAAAATTTAAATTATAT
Organism: Latrodectus geometricus; assembly: GCA_026290005.1. NCBI lineage: Eukaryota > Metazoa > Arthropoda > Arachnida > Araneae > Theridiidae > Latrodectus > Latrodectus geometricus. The sequence goes on from JAPDSC010061114.1 coordinate 226,233, forward strand.
ACTTTTTATTAGGGCATTGTTGATTGCCATTAATGTTGGGTCCAATGATACAGAGCTTGGAGTAATTTTTCAATACATAAACCATTTTTTGAATTAAAATTTTATTCACATAAAACTTTCTGAAATCTCATATGAGTTTGCATATTTAAGGAGAAACTCAAATTATTAATTATTTTATATTCTTTTTCTCCCACTAGGAAATGTTAAAATCCATTTTTTTCACAGACTTGGTAGTTGTTTCATCAAAATACAATATAAAATAAGAAAAAGATGAAATGTATCATCATTATTCCAGTTTTTAAAACATTTTGATGAGCACTGGAGCAACTTCTTAATTTTTAAGCAATTTCTTGAATTGAAATTTAACACTATCTCTAAAATTTTATCTGATTTTGCATGCTTAATAAAAAAAAAATCACAATTTTAACTATGTTGTATTATTTCTGACATATAAAATGTGAAAGGACTCATTTTTATTTATTTGCCTAGAACTGTTTAATTAAAATACATAATAAATATAAGACCCAGATAAAATTATATCATCATAAAGCTGATTTCAGAAATTATAAGAAAATCCAAACCACAACACATATCGGGCTTTGACTTGGCTAAATTTCATTTTTTATGAATATAGAATTTTCAAATGCATGTGAAAAAATGTGTGCAAATTCATTTATTGAAGTAAAAAAATAGTTATATTTCATAACTTTAAACAAAATTATTGCTTTGGTTTTCAAAACTTTATTTTGTATACCTACTAACAGACTCTACTTACAGGAAGATAAAAGACGAGATTTAATCAATCTTTCTTTTGTATTTAAGTTAAAAGCAAAAACCATCAGAAATTTATTTTTTATCCATTAGTTAAAATTTGAGAAACTCTTATATTTACCACACTAAATTGCACACAGCAGCAAGCAGAAGGGATTCAGTGCCAGTATTAACAGCAGTCTAAAAAATCACCATTATGTACAAATGATCAGTTTCTGAAAACTTCATATTTCAAGGCGATTCATTTGTGAATATTTATGAATTTTTTAAGTTTGCACATGAAATGAAAAAGATTGCTAGTAAAAAACTGAGTACTTGACTCAAATTCTTGAATGATAAAATATTTCTGCATTCTGCACAAGTAAAAAAATTTGATGATCCGTCAAGTTATTTTAATGATATGACTTTTTGTCACTTCCTATGATATTAACAGTAGTCATTTTCTTTTGCTTATTCTCTGAACTTATTCTCTCCTGATATTATTAGAAAAATCTAGAGTATCTGTCAAATTAAACTTTCCTTTATTGTCTGTAATATTTAAAAATAATTTTTTTCTTTTTTCATTTGAATAAAAGGAAGGAATTTCAATTTTAAGGTATAATAATTTAACCCCCCCCCCCCCCCCAAAAAAAAACAGAAAATCATGAAATTTTAGGCAATAACAAAACCCATGTGTATTAATTTAAAAGATTAAATAAAGGCATAAAATTATGTTTGAACAATTAATATTGAATTCATTAAAAAATATTTTAACATTTTTAACACAATTCATGTGTTTTAAAATATATTTATAAAAACTATATTATAACTATAAAAATTTCAGTATTTATAGACAAGATGATTTATTGACTATCAATTAAGTTTCTTCTCTTTGGTTATTTTCTTAACTTCTTTTCATTGCTGTTAATGCCTATAATGTGAAATTTATAAACTCCAAATTTTTTTTATAATTATTTATCTAAAAAGTAAATAATTTTAGTCATTAAAATTATTCACTTATAAGTAGTGAAATAACAATAAAATATCATTTCTCACCTTAATTAATTTAAGGTTAAGATCAATTTTAATTTATACCAATTCTAATCTAGTATCCCTTATATATATAACAAATATTACAATTTCTTCATTCACATAACTTCAAATTTCAGTACTTCAAAAGAGTTTCATAACATTATTGCATGTTTCAGTGAAGCAACATTTCATGATTGATTAGTCTGAAATAAGTTAACAATGAATTTTGTACAAAACATAATTATATATTTTGCATTTAAAAATAAAACATCTTCTTCTAAATGAAAATGTAGTTTAAATAGTTTTATTTGGAAAGAATTTAAAAGAAAAAAGTATAAAAAATAATTAAATTTTTTAAGTGAATGTACACATTATGTTTCTTTAATAACATTTGACTTCTATATTTTGAAATGAAGTTTATGAAGGCCTTCCTTTCAAATGAATAACAATAAAATATTCAATTTAAATTAATAAAAGAAAAAAAATCATGTATATACATTTTATTCAATAAAACCAAAGATCTCAAAAAATTATTTAATTTATATTAATTACAACAAAAAAAGTGCAGCTAAAGAATATTTAACTCTATTCTCTTTAAAACAAACACAAGGTAACAAAAATAATATTCTTTCCTTCTAAAATATATTGTTTAACTTGAATATTTCACATTATATACATAAAGCTTGTTACACAAAATGATAATAATATACATTGTGAATACCAAACAATTGTCAGCATTTCTTCATGGATAATAATCTTCAGATGAAGTAAACCTGTTGACAATAGATGACCGACACAATCCCCAAAATTTAGATGGTTTGATGCCTCTATCAGTGGATGTAAATTTCCAACCCATATGACAATGGCACTGCTCGCATTCAACTATTGTCCATGCATACCTAAAATACGTGAAAATATTTCAGTAAGTACATTTCAAAATTCAGCAAATATATTCATTTCTAATAGAAACATTATATTTTAGTTAAGAAATTTAATGCTGAATAAATCAAAAGTATGAAAGTCATTAATACCATTATGATAAATCTTACAATATGGCCAATGCAATGGTAGAAATCAAGAATATTTTAAAGATGTACAATTATGTCAATCAGATGAACAATTAAACATTATTTATTATTAAATGTAATTATAAAAATTAACTACAAAATATAAAAGAAAAAATATATCCTTTAAAATTTCATTATAAGTGGTATTGTTTACAAACTAAAAACTGATGGCAGCCATTTTTCAAAGTAAGAGATTTTCAGACAGTAGCAGCAAATTTCATTGGTTTTCATATCACTAGCTTTTCATACAGTAAATCCAGACAGAAATAATTTACTTTCCAAGCTTTTTAGAGAAAATGGTAACTGTTAAATTTCTAACAATGTAATTATAATCCAGCAATATAAGTAAGTAGTTACTATTCAGTTACACATTGATTTATCATATATTAATGTAAGGTGAATTAAATATTTACATACTCAATAATATCACTTAAAAAATATTTTAAATTATGAATTCTAACTTACCCAGGGAACCAACTTTGTTCGGTTGATGGTCGACCAACAGTTTGCAGCCCTGTAGCATGAGACACAGTGACAGCTTCATGAACATAGCCATTTGGATTGACATAAGTCCCTTGAGGACCTTGAAGTGACATGCTAAAAATGTTTTCTCTTTTGGCAATATCTTTCAGACAATCTCTGCAACTGAGAACAGAACACTACAAAAAAATTAATCTAATTAAGATATAATTTAAAAATAAGAAAAATTATATTAACAATTAAAGCAAAATTAATACACCTTTGTTAAACAAATGTTACTATTAATCATAAATAATGACATGTCATAATAATAGTATAGACAAGACAATAGATTCAGTTCATTTAAACTATCTGAAACTTTTAAACTCAAAAACTTTGTTTCATCTAAACATCTTATTTGTTTCCAATCATTTCAGATGATATTCACATTACATAAACAAAGAATATTTTCTGATAAAAATGTATGTATTTATTTAGAAACATGGTCCATCTTTCAACCATATTAAGTAAACATGATTATTTGTCCATGTTGTATAAAAAGAAATTGTTTAGGGCAGCGAAAGAAATTCTATCAATAAACTGTCATAATTTCCATTTGATTTACCTAAGCTGCAAACACTTAATTTCTAAAACAAACAAATTTTTATTTTTTTAAATAGCTGATATACACTAAATAGAAAAATAGTTTTTTTCTCTTAAATTTTAAAATTTAGATATAGCTACATAAAACAGTATTATAATAAATTAAAATCTTATCCAATAAAAATATATCTGAGTTCATTTATTATTAAGACATTTTACATAAAACATACTTTATTATGCAAACAAAAAAATAAAACAAGTTGCACAGAATATTTTTAAATGCAATTTTAACAATACGCTTAATGAATAAGATTAAACTATATAGAGTTCAATCTTACTCTGAAACAAATTTATCTTACTCAATAAATTTGTTTTAATAATTTTTGTAATGTTATGTCAAATTATAAGGCAAATTAAATTGAATATTGAGAACAAAAAAACATTGCTTTTTGAATAAACATTTTTATCAAAAAACTTTATTTTAGTTATAATGTAAATTTTGAAAAATACATAATTATAAAAGATAAAATATAAAAAAATTGATTTACTTTTCATTAACCATTTACATCACAATTTTTGAAAATGTAACCAGAAAGAATTTCTTATAATAAAGATTCAACAAAATTAAAAATATAGCATACCATTTTTCATGATATAAAGTGAAAAAGTATGAAGTTAAGAAATTTAAAAATGAACAAAATATAAAAAAGTTAAAATATCAAATAACAAAAAAATAAGCTTTTATCAAGAGAAAAATTTTAAAACTTAGCATTGTGATTAATCATAAGTACCGAATTATCATACCACTTCTAATATTTTGAGTTCCTGCCTCAACCTTTGAGTAACTTCGTTGATTTTGATTAGCTCTAGCCTTTGATAGTCATCTAGTGGAATATTTGCAGCTACCCAATAAGAGAACTCTTTTGGATCAGTAGGCATGTTATCAACTTTTAGAGCTCTATTCCAACCTTTAAGCATGTCTCTAATCTTCTTCACAAGGATGTCCTAAAAATTGGAGCAATAAACTGAGAGATAAATAAATAGTTGCACAAAAATAAATAAAATAACAGTAATAAATTATACAGATCTCAACAAATAAAATAAATTTCCACCAGATGCAATTTTTTTCCAAAAATATGCCAAAAGTTTTATAATTTAGGCCCAATTTGAGATCTTATATATCAAATTAGCAAACAGCATAAATAGAAATTCTTCATATTACAATTTTATGTGTATTTTTAAATGCTTAATTTGGGAAATAAAATGTTGTGTGAAGAACTTTGACATATAGGAAGCCCTAAATTGAAATAGCATACCAAAAAATCCTGTATCAAAAACTATTTATCATAACAATGAAACAATAAAGTTTTGTTTTCATGTTAAAAAACAAAATTAGTTTCAAACACTACATTAAAAAATATATAACATACACAACAGAGCTTATAACTTAGAAGTCATAAGTTAATAAAACATATTCAACATTGATGGCAAATATTGTATGTTATCAAGAAACAAAATCAAGTGTTAAAAAAAAAAAACATTTATTTTTAGAATGTTATGTACTGGGCATGTTATGCTATCTTAAGATTGAAAATGAGATGCAATGGGTAGACTACTTCAGATAGATCAATAGCAAGAAACAGAATTTAAGTTTATGGATCTGAGAGATCAAGTAGTAGGTATGTGAAGGTTGATGATTTTAATTGGCAAAATCATGGAGCAGTACTTGGCATGATTAACAACATGTAGATGAGCAACATTCTGAATAACCACTGTTGTTTAAAGATATTATTTTGATTGCAAAGTAAAAATTACAGATTAGTTCTATAAAGATATGTATCTTAGACTATTGACAAAACTCATTATAGGATCAGAGTAACATACAAAATTTGACTAAAAATTCACTGATAATGAATGAGGCAATATATTCAAACCGCAAAGTCAAATGTTTAAAGTGTAAATAAATTTGCTGCCATTCAGATACAATAATTGTGCGATTTAACCTCACACAGCATGCACAATTATACGGTGTCCCTCCACAAATACTCGATGGCCATTTAGTATGCAACTCGCGGTATATAAGAAAGTTCAGCACAAAAGTTTCTCAGGACCTCATGTCAGCAAGTAAAATATGTTTTCACAAAATATAGTTTACGAGGTTAGTAGCATAGCATCTTCTGAAAAATCCAGTGAACTGAAAAAAGAGATTAATCCAGTGACAGTGGAAAGATGTAATATACTAAACAACAGTGATGGTATACTGATACAAGTACAGCAATTAATTGTTGTACTTGTATCAATATACCATCTAAACTGTGTTGAAAGCTGTTTTCCCTCTTTTCTAGAATGAATGGTCAAT
>JAPDSC010061114.1:232512-291754 GCA_026290005.1 Latrodectus geometricus
TCAGATTACTGTCTGTCTTATGGCCCTTATCTAGTGAGCAATCCTTCTAGTAACTACTTTAAAGAACAAGTTTTTTTGTTGTTGTTGTCGTGTGCCAGCCAGGCTGGCAATATGGGGAGCGCTGCTCCACTTTTCCAACTGAACCATATTTGGTGTGGAGTCCGACTTCCTCAGTACACACATGCCATAGGTACCCGTTTATAGGGTAGGCAACCATTCACACACAAAGAAAGGACGAAGACAAGAAAGAGACAGAGAGAAAGTACATCCATGCCCGAGCCAGGATTCGAACCCAGGTCCCACCCATCTTTAGTCAGGTACGCTAACCACTAAACAAGTTATACAACAAGATTTTTTTTTTTTTCAAACCTGTTGTAATATTTAGCATTTAGGTAAAAACGATTTCAGTGATAAAGCACATCCCTCCATAGTCAACATAATTTGTCTTAAAAGTTAGAAACATACATGACATTGGTTAGCTTCTATCTGCTTTATATTCTTTACTATTTTGCATATATAAGTTTTTACTGGTTTTTGCATGTAATGTGCATTACCTGGTAAGGATATTCAAAAAATTTTTCGTTACAAAGAAATCCTATCATTTAATTATGCCATTGCTTATTTTTAGGAACTTATATTAAAGCTTTCATTTGAAAGATTGTATGTAAAAGATTTTGATTATTTTTCTTTTTATTTCATTTTCTTTTCATTTAAGAGTAAAAGAGCATATTCTGATCACTTTCAATGCAGAAGAGTTACATCACACAATAACTAATAATATGAAGCATGCTTTATTCACATGTTTTGTGAATGAACTATACAATATACAATAATATTACAGTAAAATCCTTATGAATAAAAGTACAGTAAAATCATTGATTCTTTTATATTCAATTTGTAAAAATCTTACTATCTACAAAAAATTATATTTTGTTTCATTTCTGAATTCAGAATATTAAAATATATGTATTCGAAAATGCCAAAGATAATGGAGGGAAAATGAAAATATTATTTTTTTTATTTTCTAATATTTATTTAATTGACCTGAAGGTTAAAATAAGTCTTAAAACTTGAGTAATAAAACATAAATAATGCGGAATTAGATTTGTTTTTTAAATTGAGGTTAATTTCTGATTTGAAGTACAAATTGTGAATGAAGAAATATTTTGTGGTTTCCCTAATATGTTTATTTAATAACAAATTTCTTTGAGGTGTGTTACTGAATATATTCAATGTTCAACATAAAATATATTAATATAATGATACTGTTCAAAAACACTGTAGAATAAATGTTGATACAGGATCTTTTATGGTTAATGTTTTCCTATGAATAATTTAAAAAATAATAACATAATACCTATAAAATGGTGCATTATGATAAAAAGATTTCTAGTAAGAAAAATGATATAAAATGATTTTTTACAGACCAATTTCATTGCTACTTAAGGCATAAAATTAAAGAAATATAGGTATGCAATTTGTATTTCTCTTCTAATTTACATATAATCTTTCATAAAACCTACTTGATTCCATTATCAATTTTGTAATAATTATGAAATCTGAATTCAGAAATAAATAGAAATCAAATTCTTACATTTTTTTTTTTTTTTTATCATATGAAAAACAAATTTCTGGAATACCCCAAAATATGAAATTTAAAAATTCTAAAGTACACTATAGCTCATTTGCAAAGTAAAAGCAATCTTGACATAATAATGTTAAAGTAGAATGTGAAGAAACTTGAATATCATTTCTCAATCAAAAGGTGATAATTAATTTTTTTAAACAGACCAATTTGAAAACTACTGAACATGTTTCACTACATTCTGATCTTAAAATGCTAGACATTTTTTTCTTTTAATATAAATTTAAATGCTCTCATTTTAAAAGTTTGGTGTTACATAATTTGAAATGAAAATCACAGAATATTGAATTTGAAAAATGAGTAAATGCAAGATTACTGCTAAATAATTTTACAATACTAAATAATCAAATGAATTTTTATATGATAAAAGAGAAAATATACTCACAGCATCATACATTTTATAAACAAATTCAGGAAATGAAGTGTAATGAGCAAAGTCATACCTATTTTTCTGGAATAGAAGTTAGCTAATTAATATGATGTATTTGAAAAATCATTTGCATGAAATTACATAGTCAAATTTAATTAAAATTAATATTTTGTTTAATTTTGAAAATGAAACAAAAAGTTTTTAGTTTCAAACCACTATTTTTTAATTTCAAGTTATCACAGTTAGAAATAATCTCGATATTATAAAAGCAGGTTTAATCCATTAATGCAGTTGTTTTTAGAATAAGAAAATTATTCTAATTGAAATAATTTGTGCATAATTATTTTAAAAATTAATATCTAATGAAATTAAACGATTAAATTAATAGTTAGTTTTCTTAAGAAGTAACCAGAGAACATATGTAACAAATTACTTAATATGTTAGTTGGATGACATATAATGTTGCCATTACTCACAAAACAATGATTGTTTAGGAAATGTTTATCAATGAATGAAATGTGTCAAAGTTTCACAGACATCTGCTATTTATTTGCCAATTTAGAGTTATTTTAACATTGGCACATTTGTAATATTTATAACAACAGAGAAGTCTGAATTTCATGTATTAATAAAGGAATGTTTTTTTAATGGAAAAAAATACCGGTCTAGCAATGATTTGCTTGAACAGTACTTAGATGCAGCTTCAACAATGCAGCCTTACAAATGTGAACGATGTTGAACACTGCATTCCCTAAATTCAGCAACTTAGAAAAATTCTACAAAATAGTTTTGATCCATTATAAATTAAAGTTGCATAAGATAGATGACATCTTAAGGATATCAGAATGTTACTTATTCACCATTCTGAAAGAACATTTGCCCATGAGAAGAATCTGTTCAAAATCAGTACAGCATTTGCTCATAACAGATCAGAAACAGCAATACATCAATGATTCAAAGCATTGCTTGGAACTTTTTCATTACAAGAAAAGGACTTACTGTTATGTGACAAAGTATGAAATATGGATTTACTATTTCAATTTGGCAATCAAATTTAAAATTGGCAATTAATTAAAAAGACAGCAGCTAGCAAAATCCCCCAAAAAGACTAAAAACGCAAATACCAGCTGGTAAAGTTTTGACCTCTATAATTTAAGAGGCGTTTAATATTTTATTTATAGATTAACATGAGAAAGAGAGAACTACCAATACAGAAAACCATATGCTGTTATTAGTGCATTTGAATGAATAAATTGCGAAAATTCCATCAAATAAAGAACATAGTGCTCTTTCAAAAATGATACCTCACACAAGTTGATCATAACAATAGCAAATTTGGACGAAAAATGCTTTGCATTACCATCGCATCATTTGTATTCTTTATACCTGGCTTCTCAATGGCATTATCTGTTTACACACATGAAAAGAATGTGCAAAGAAAAAAGATTTAGCTCTAATGAAAAAGTGATGGCAGAATCTGTAACCTAAAAATAAACTGTTTTACAAAAAAGGAAATCAAAATTTTAAAGAAGTTTTAGGATAAATACACACAAAGTGGCTAGGTAGATGAAAAATTATTACCACATATATATATATATATATATATATATATATATATATATATATATATATATATATATATATATATATATATATATATATATATATATATGGGGGAAATAACTAAAAGAAAATGTTAAATAATTTAAGTAGGTAATACATAGGTAGAATATAAAGTTACAATTACAATATAAAAATATATAATTTAAAATAAAATAATATTTTTAACAAATCAGTATTTTAATGACATAAATAAATTTTTAAAAAATAAATAAAGCATACCTTAAAAGGTGTACGATGAACAAACAAAGTACACTGCTGAGTTTCAGATTCATTTGATGAAACACTGCTAGGAGATCTAAATTTGTCTAAACTACATAATTTTGAAGCTTCCCCAGCATTAGTTAAATGAAGTTCTGGCAAAATTCGAACCTTACCCATTATAATTCTAAGGGACAAAACTAATGATAAATATTTTTAAAATAAAAAATTTAATAAATCAACATTTTAATCAGAAAAATATAATAAATATATATTTCAATAAATATCAATAATAACTTATTTTAACTAAAGTAAAAAGGTTAATCAAATTGTTTTAAAAAAGGACTTTACACTGTATATAAATATTTATTATTTGTTTATTTTACAATTCACTAGATAGAATAGTAAATAATATTGAATATAAATTAATAATATATAGTAATGTTATTAATTGATATATTTCTTATAACTTCTTACTATATTCAAGACATTTTTCTAAATGAAAGTGGAGAACAAAATAAAAGAATTTAGTGAAATCATCACCACAATCACTATTTTGTCCCAAGACATATTTATTTTTGCTCATTTAGGTGTTATATATTAGATGATAGGTTTACCAGAAAATTTTTAAAATAAAATAAAATAATAAGTTCTTCATACTTTGAACAAAATATATTGAACAATATAATTGCCATTATTATTTATAACTTCTTGCGAGCATGATGGTAATTTGTTTATCCCATTTTCAAAAAATTCACAGAGGCAAAATTTTAAATCGATACAAATCTCAAAATTTTCTTTTTTGAAATTTTCACCCTGGAAAAATTTTTGTAAGGACAAAAAATAAGTAACAATCAGATGATGCTAGCTCCAGAGAGTATAATAGATGTGGCAGAACTCCCAGCTTAACTCTGCAAATTTCTGTGGAGTCCTCAATAAAACATGTTGCATAGAATTACCATGAAGCAATATGATTTTTAAGCTATTGAACATCCTGTTTCTTTTGCTGACATTTTGTTGGAGTGTTATTTTTAAGTTAGTAAGTCAGTGACAGTACAGCTCCTAATTTATCTTTTTGTTTGGTATAAGCTCAAAATCCATGTGTATTTGAATGTCCCACTACATATACAGCATTCTATTAAGGCTCAATTTTGATTGAGAGGTAGAAGGGACATATTTTTGGGTTCAAAATGATTTTTTTTCCCCTTTCTTACCATATTTTACAGGATATCTACTTTTCATCCTCAATAATCAACTGAAAAAAAAAGCATTCAATTTTTTGCCGCACAGAGTTGCATACGATGACTCAATTATTCAGATTCTTTTCACTTAATTCATGCAACACTTATCTCTAATATTTCCATACCAGTTCTAGATTTCAGATGTGTTCTAAAATGTTGTAAACAAAAGTTTTCATTCTAGCATGATATTGATGATATAGTCCAGGGATGGCCAAACTTTCGGGATCTGTGGTCTACTCAACATTTAAAAAATCGAAGGCGGTCTACCAATGACAGAAATAACGTATATGTTTATATATTTATTATCGGTAACAGAAAAAATGGTATATTATTTAATTTTTATAAAAACAAAAATAAAATTAAAAATAACTTAGTAATTACAAAACAAAAATTTACAGAAGAAAATAATCAAAGTATTCATATCGAAAAATTGACCATCCAATTCACTTTGTTTAGATGAAATTTCACACTGTATATCTGCGACAAGTTTATCATATTGTGGCTGATATGAGCTTATTGCAATGCGTAAACACGAAATTATATGTTCATCTGTTAAATGCAACCGATATTTAGTTTTTATGGCGTTCATAGTTGAAAAAGCAGATTCGCAAAGATACGTCAATCCAAAGTCGGATTTCAAATACAAAATCAATTTGTGTAAATATTTGGAAACATTTCCTCAGAAATAAATTTCCAAAAATCAGTATCTGGATTTAAGAAATATATCGAATCTTAATTTAATAATTTCTTCCTCGACCTTGACTGAAGTGATATCTATTAAATGTCCTATTTTTTCAGATACTCCATCAATGTTAACATTTTCATTAAATGAAAATATCATAAGATTGAGTATTTCTTCCAACCTAAATAAGTCGGTGAATCTTCTTTCAAATTCTTCAAACAATACATCTAAGTGTTCAGCGAAATCTTCGAAGTCTTGATTTGGATTATGGATGCACTCTTCTTCCATGTTTTTGAAGTTTCTCAATTCATGTTTTCTTAATTGAGACGCATACCTTTTTATCGTTTCTTTGGAAGTTTTAATCGCACTCATCATGTCTGTTAAACATTTATTCTTTCCTTGTAGATTTAGGTTTAAGTCGTTAAGTTTTGCAGTGATATCGCAGAGAAAAACTAGTTTCATGAGCCATTGATCATCTTCCAATTCAGTAATGTGCTTTCCTTTTATTTGTAGAAAATTTCCTATTTCTGGTAACAGAAAACGAAATCCTTTTAAAAAAGCACCATGGCTTAGCCACCTCACGTCTGTGCACAACAAGAGATCTCCATACTCTGATTCAGTTTCTTCCAAAAGCGCCTGAAACTGTCGTCTCTGAAGACTTCTTGAACGAATTGAATTGACGATTTCAAAAGCAATTTGCGTTATATCATTAGACTTAAGTCTTTTTATACACAATACCTGTTGATGGATAATGCAATTATAGCTGGTAAAACTAGGAATTTCCTCATCATTATTGCATAGGGCAATAAAACCAGTTTGATTCCCGACCATTGCTGGAGTTCCATCTGTTGTAATAGAGACCAGTTTCTATATTGAAAATCCTGTTTTATCAATAAAGTTTTTAAATGAATTGTAGATATCTTGACCCCTCGTTTGTCCTTTCAAGGGAATTATAGTTAATAATTCTTCTTTTGAAGTCATATCTTCGAAAACCATTCTCAGAAAAAGGCATAAATGTGCAATGTCTCTAATATTTGTGGATTCATCAAACTGAAGTGATAGGAGCTTACAAGCTTTTAAATCGTCATTTAATAAATTTTCCAAATTATTAATCATAGACATCGCATCACAATGTTACGGGACAAAGAAATATTATTTATTGACGATATTATTTCAGATTTGTTTTTAAAATTGTGGAAAAGCACTTCTCCCGCTTCAATGAAAGCTTCTTTTATCAATTCTCCATCTTCGAATGGGTTTTTTCACTTTATCAAAACTTCTGTAATTTTAAACGACGCCAATGTAATATTATAAGACTGCTTTAGCTTTGGTGCCTGGTTTCGTAAATACCGATTGTTGTAAATGTAAATTCGACTTTAATTCATGCACTTTAACTTTTCAAAGTTCACTGCCGATTGGAAAGTCTGCAGCATATTTTAAGTGGATGGATTTAAAATGTCTTTCGACGTTTGCTTTTTTTGGTAATGCCACACTTGAGTTACATACATATGAGACAAATACATTTCTCCTTCTCCATAACAAAAAAAGTAATCATCTTCCCACTCATTGTGATAATGGTATGTTTTACTTCTCTTAGCACTGGTGCCTGGCTGAGTCATTTTGGACGGGTTGTTGAAAAACAAATTCAACAGTTTCGTATCAACAGTTTCGAACAACAGTTCGAACATTCAAAAGTTTGAAACAAATACGTATCAGTGCGGTAGGAAGCCAGCGACCTGCCACGTAAGATGATTAACTTAGAAGTGAAACTAAAGAGCTTGAAATGACGGGTAGACTAGACGACTCGGCGCGGCGCTATCATGCGTCGGCTACTGGATTTAATCTAAGTATCCCACTTTGTCAAATTGTTTCTATTTAATTCCACTGTAAAACGAACAATTCAGTGCCTTATTTTGCACAGTTTAGGTTTTAATGCAAAAACTGTAATAAATTTTTATTTTAAATAATTCATTAATTCTATTCTATGACATAAGTCATAAATTAAATTGTTAATATCCAAGATCACTATCAGGATGGGCGCGCGGGCTACCTAAAATGTCTTCGCGGTCGATGTCTTGGCCATCCCTGATATAGTCGTTGATAAACTATGATTGTCTAGAGCACAAATCATCAGGGAGGTTAAAATTGCCTTTTAGAAATTTTTCAAACCATTTTCCACATATTCTATCAAAAACTATACCTTTACAAACACTTTCAATAATTTTCTAAGCACTTCTGTTGTATTCTTTCCTCATTGAAATTGATGCTAAATATAATGGCATAAATAATCTCTATCAGTAACCATGGATAAGCAATCAAATATCACTTAAAACTAATAAAAATAATCTTCAGTTTAGTTTCATATGCTCAGTCAATTTATCTAGATTCAGTAACAAAAAAAAAGGGCCAAATGAATAGCACATACATAATGAAAATTATTTTAACAGAATGAACGAATTCCAATTGACTAAATATACATATATACAGTTTGTGTGGCACTAATTTACTAAAATTATTTTTCATACAGTTGATTAGGCAAAATTTTCTTATATCTAAATTTTTTTTTCAATTGAAAAATTCAATTTAATTCTAAGTGACTAAGAATCATCTTGCTTGTCCATAATAACTTATTTAAATTTTATTTTAATAAATTATAATTTTTAATTTATTAAATTTTTATCAATTAAAACTTATAAACATTTTAACAAATTATAATAAGCTATTAATTTTCTTAATATTTTATTATTTAACCAATGAATAAATTATTCATAAGCAAATGATAAAGCTACACAAAAAACAATTAATGTTTAAATTTATCTACTCAAAGATAAATAAATGTTAGAAAAAATAACCTAAAAGTAAATCACAGTAGGTTACTTAATATATTACTTGACTATGATATGATTAGAATAGCAAATATACAACAAGAATAAATAAATCTATAGTATAAATGGAATAAATTAAATCATATGAAAGACATTACTTTATGTGTCATTATTTCATTTCATAATATTCATTTCAAATAATATATTTTATTTCCTAAAATAATGACAAGCTTTTATCTAGCTAATGATAAATTATCAAAATTAATATGTATTTAAAATGAAAATTCAATGGCTTTGCTCTTCATTAAAAAGGAAAATTTGAACTCTAATAACTATAAATCTGAAAATAAATTTCATGAAATCAGCTTAATTTTTTTTTTTTTTTTTTTTTTTTTAAAGTTAATTTTCAGAAAAAAAAGCATATTTTTAATTTAATTAGTTTGAAAGTTTTTATATTTTTATTATTATTATTACTATTTAGTAAAACATCTAATAAAAAGTTAAAGGCCTTAAATGCATATATATTTAAAATGGAAATTTAGTTCAATTCCTTTTCACCAAAAAATAGATATTTGAGTCTGATAACTAAATTTATACCAAGTTATAATGGAAGGATGAAATTTTATTTACTTAAATTACCATATTAATATAAATTTTAGATAAAATATATTTAAAATTTGTATTAATTATGATTATGGATATTTTAATTATAGTTATGGAATATCAATACAAAAAAGCTTGAAAATAAAGAATGATGACTTATCATACAAGGAAAGTCAGAGGTCTTTCATGGTAAGGTATGGTGATATTACTGATCTAGCCATAGACATAGATTTAAAAATAATGCTCTTAAAATAATATTTTTGCAATAATAAGATAGTCTTCTACTTAAAACAAGGATACAATCAATCTTTCTTTATATATTTGAATGAAAACAATCTAGTAAAAATTAAACAAAAATTTTACTGCTGAGGTTTTCAATGTAATTTGAATATAAATATACTTTCATATTTGCATGATGCAATAAATGAAATTATCAAAAATATGACATGCTCTCAAGAATACCTTAAAATCAAAACAATTTATTAACTGCATTTTGAAAAATATTATGCTGTAGAAGCTTAGAAGTTAAACAAACGTAACAATTTAAATAATATGTATTAATATTGTTGATTTCTAAGCTTCCATGCATAATATTTTCTAAAATATATTGTATAATAAATTGAACTATAATTGAGAAAAAGAACTTTACAAAGACTTCCCAAAAATTCCATATTAGGTTTAATACATATTTAAAACTAATTTGGAATTTTTGGTTTAATAAATAATATTATTGGAATAATAATTATTGTTAAATGATATTATTATTAAATAATAATTATTGGACTTAATAATTTTAATATCTTAATAGAGGATAGAATATTTTTTAACAGATGGTACTTTTAGAACATTTAAATGATCTCCTAGATATATGTAAATTTAATTTATTTTACAATATCATTGCAGATGATCATGTTACTGATTAAGGATTTTGCATACCTATTCTTTATTTCTCTTTTTTAAGAATATGCATTTTTCTTTACCTAATTTGTTAAACTCATTAAATACTAAATTTATATTGATGAAATATAATAATGTGACAAAATTTTACCTTGACTTGATACTAAGCTTAATTTTAGGTATTTATAGTTAACGAATATTGCAATATATTTAACATTTAAAATAAGAAGAAAAGATTCTTAAAAAATACGCATAAATAATTCCTGTATTATGATATATATAGTTTTTTCTTTTTATTTTTAAATAAATATCAAAATTTAAAGCCAAATATTATAACTAATATTTGTACAGTTATCTAACAATTATTCAAAATATAAAAATATTTACATACAAAGATGTAATTTTTCATTTAGTAGATTTTAATTTTTGATATCTATTTATTGGAAGACAAAATTTTGTCTGAAGTCATAATTGAAATTTTTTAACAAGTTATGTTTGCTTAAACTTATTTATGACAACTTCAAAAATCCAAAAATGTTATCATTTGTCATATTAAAAATATGATATTGGCATCGAACATCCAGTACTTTTTTAGCAATTTTTCATATAAGGCAATATTAATATACATAATTTCAATTTAAATATGATTTACATCAATAAAATTAACCTTAATTGTATTTTATTAAGTTATCCATAATACATTAGTTAATTTATAAAATAGGTAGTAAACTTATTTTATAAATTAAAAATGAGTTGTAAAACTTTGATTGAAAATCAAAGATTCACAACCCATTTTTATATTGCTGTAATCATGGAGAACTTAAAATTCTCCATAATGACAGTATATTATAACTTTTCATCATACTATTATTTTATTAATTATGTAAAACCACTTTATTTTGAAAATAATTATTTACCCATCTGACTGGCGCCTAGTCTCCAAGACTTCAAATCTCTGTCGACCCTCTGCTTTTAGTCGAAGACCAGTTCGCCCAATATTAACAACTTCTTCATCACGAAATGAACGTATTTCAACAGTTGTACCAATATTAGCTAAAATATTACTGAAAGTTCTACCAGAAAACCTAAATGCCAAGAAACAGTAATTATATTAAAACTAAAACTTAAGTATAAGAGTAAAGCTTAAATTTAAAGGTAGTTTAAAAAGCAAAATTATACAAACTGAAACAGAACAATAACATAAATATAAAATATTTCCTTTTAAATAGAATATTCTTCCATTTACTATTTATCTTTTTATAAAATTTATTCTACTATGAATCTAAAAATTTAATAATTATTAAATTATATTAGTTCCTTTTTTTTACATTCCTTTTATTTTTAACAAATTTTTAAAGTTAATATTTAGCCAATCCAAATATTCTGCCTAACAACCAGACTCATCTAAACTACAAATTTTTCATTTTTTGAATTTTTAAATAGATTTATATTTTTTTAAATATATATAGAACTAAAATTTTGAAGATTGCATTGCAAACTGCAATTCTACATGCCATCATAAAATAGAACATAAAAGAAAACTGCTGGTTCCTTTTGAAAGATTAAATGCCTCTGGTGAAAGAAAAAAGATTAGATTATTCTTTATGATGAATTTTTAAAAACTTTGAATAAGATGCTTCAACAAGCCCTCTACAGCGAATATCCCACTGAAAAAGTTAATTTTGAAGAAAAAGTCTTGTTAATTCTTTCACAATTTGAGCACAAGAAGACTTTTTCCTTCAAATAAGTAGAGAATAAATTTTAAAAAAACATTGAAATAACATTGGTGCATTGTTGTTTCAATGGGGAAAATAAACTAATTCTATTAGTTATAATATAACTAAGAACCCCCACATTTTAAAAATATCAAAAGTTTAATATGAAGTTATGAAGGAACAAAAATGTTTGAATGATAGTGCACTAAAAAAATTATTTGCAACTAGATATATTTAGCAGAATTACATAAGCAACAAAAACAATAAATCTAAAAATGAAAATTGCATTTGGATTATTCACTGCAAAATAACAGAGCCAGTTTCAAGCATCTGATGCAAGTATCATTTGTTTTAAAGTTAGATACAGAAAGGAGTAAATCTTTAAAGAATGAAAAGTCAATGCTGATAAAGGAAAATAAAAGAGAGTAAGAGACACAATAAAATAAGTAGAATGAACTCAGAATAAGAAGAAAAGAAATATATGAAAATCATTTAATAAATGTATTAGATTAATATCTATTAATATAGTTAAATCAGAGAACTGAATAAAAAAACTATAATTTGTGGAAAATAATAGGAAAGGAAGTCAAGAATTAATCAAGAATTTCACAATCAGTAAACTAAGATATTAATCTACAATTTGTTTATAAAAATATTGAGGTGTTTTTGTGTAAATTACAGAGTAAATCTATTTTTATTATTTTTTTCTGTTTATATTTTCAGTCTTTTTAAAAATGCAAAAATTTTTAAGCTTTTATCTACAATTTAAAGAAATTACTGCAAAAATCAAAATAGCAATTAATGTAGAAAAATAGTATAACTTCCTTCAATGTATACCAATTGAAATTTTTCTGAGGCCAATAATAAAATAAAAAATTTTTATTATTGGCTTATTTATTTTTTTAAAGATTAAAATATTACAAATTTTGAAACAATAATATTTTTAAAAATATAATCAGTATGAAGAATAAGGTACATATTAACTTGTATTAACATGTATTAACTTTTGCGTACCACATTTAAAACAAATAATACAAATGGAAATTTCTATATATAGACTCTCCTACATATGAATCAATTCTACTCAAAGTAAGTTTTTGGGTAACATCTTAAGCTTTTGGATGTAAATAATATTCTGAATTTTATGAATACTTCTTGAAAAATGCCACACTGAATATGAAAATTATTATTTTTTCTATGTAAGGAATATAAGAACATATGAGGTGGGAAATAGTGTTCTGGGTATTAAGATTATTCCTTAAATGTTTTATGTAATAAAATTAAATGCAAACACCTTTTTTTGTGATCTTTTAACTATCATTATATGAACATACACACTGTCATTATATGAAAGTAAATACGAAGAAATTGTAGTTTTTAAAAATCAAAATATATGATTAAAAATGAGTTTTAATTATATTGAAGAATAAATATGTAATTTTTAAAAATTAATTTTATAAGAAATATATGTTTAAAAATGTGCTTTAATACTCACAGATTTTCAAATTTTGAAACTTTAAAATGCATTCTATTTTACTTAAAACATAATCTTTCATATAAATGTATTTTATTTAATTATGAAACATAGATTAATAAGTTAACAATTTCTTACCTGGAATTTATCAAACCAAATGTGCGATCAGTATTAATAACACGGGCCATCATCTCTATAGTTGACGGATTAAACAACTGCAGTGGCAATGTTTGTCCTGGAATAAGAACTACTCCAGGTAATGCAAGTAATGGAATAGTTTGGTAGCTATCATCATCTAAGACAGTACGCCCACTCAGTTCTTCTAAATCATCTCCTAAATACTAAAAGAAATTCATAATTCAATAAACTTAAATTTGATATAAATAAATTATCTTAACTTTAGTTTATAATTAACTATTATGTACAGCAATTTATCATAAAATTTATTTCAAATTAGTTATGGTTTTCATATTAACTTTAACTGTACTTTAATTCTAATTGCACATTTTGGATTGTATAAATTAACTCCAATTGTACATTTTGAAAAATTTTATCATATTCCGATACTGTAGGAATGTATTTCCAGCTGATTCATTTTTAAGTTTGAAATTCTTCTATTACATTTCTCTTTATATGAAAAAGTAGATTTTTGTATATTCCATATACTTTTTTATATATTCTGTAAATGTTGTACCATCCTCTATATAATATATGTAAAATTTTAATATATAAACATCAATAAATGAAACATAAACAGTTTAATATAGAATTAAATAAGGAGTTATTAATAGAAGCATATAAAATATAACAATGAATTTAAAATATTTAACAATTATTTGCAAGTTAATTTTTAAATAAATCCTAAATAATTATTTTTAAAGCTATGCCACAAATATTAATAGTTTGATAATCACTATGTTATAAATAGTATAATTAATGAGCTTCAAATGTTAGTTAGAGCAGAATTTTTGAAGCAATGAATGAACATATGCACATTCTAAACACTTTTTTTAAACATTAATAACATTAACATTAAATTATAATAACATTTAATTCTTCTCCGAACAGATTTATTAGTATGGTGAAAAAATTAAGATAGGAGAAAGATTAAAAAAATAAACAAAATTATTTCTTACAACATGCATTGCAGGTAAAGATGTATCATAACATATATTTGGTATTTGCCTTGAAATTTCATCTGAAGATGATTGATCTACATCATCTCTTTCTGAATCTAAAAGAAATATAATAACTATACACAAAATTATTCCTTTCAGTAAAAATTCTAATAAAACAATCCTATTTAAAACAATTATACTATGTGAAAAGAGAGAAAAATTAGCTATTTTGAAAACCATCTTTCAATAAATAACCGTAATTAAAAAAATGGCACTACAACAAATACACAATAATAAAATCTTTTACATCCATTAAGAATAATTTTTAACTGTTAAAAATTTTGAGGTTTTCATAGTTAAAATAATTCAAAATTTAATAAACTTTTGAGAATAAATTTAAAAATTTGCTCCAAAACAAAATACATATATATAAACTTTTAACTGTATAACTTGCAACTATGAAAAGAATTAAAAAGATAGTCAACTCATATAGCATTTTTAAATAAAAAGAAGTTATGCAAGTTGTTATTTAAACTTCTGTCTTAATAATGGAAAAAAAACAAAATATTTCTGATCAGAATTTGTTCAGTTATTTTTCAAAATATTCTTTATGAAAATCACATAATTTGATTTTGATGTTTGAGAATAAAAGGTCCTTAGATATTAAATCCAGGTTATATGGAAGACAACTTATCAATTAATGCTTTGGCAGTCAAACATTCAGTTATATGAGCAGATGTGTAGGAAATCATATTGTCGTGATGAAGAATTATTCATTTCTACTATTTTTTTTAATTTCTCTGGTGATTTCAGGCAAACAAATGGTTCAATATGCCTTACAATGCCTTATAATGTCTTATTCAGAATGGGTCAATCTACCATACTAATATCACTGCTCTTTCATGACAAACAATCTCAAAAAAACAGGCAACTATTATTTTCTTAACTTTCCATCATGAAGAAATTTTGTTAGATTTGACTGATCTTGGAAAGATCTATACGATTAATTTCTGTTCTGTTTTGGGTTCCTATGTACAGATATTTTTTAATTTATTATAAACAAAAATGATGCTAAATAACAAAATTCTCAAAAAACTATGATTAAAAATATCAAATTACTGTTTGGAAATTTCAGCTATATCTTAGCACAGCACTTACTGTTAATTAGGCCAGAAATATAAATATCATCCTATGTAGTAAAAATAAGGAGGGAAAAAAAAGAATTCTTTTTTTCCATGCAAGATAGAGGGGAGAAAAGATATGTTATGCTATATTAAAACTACAAATCAAATGAATGCATAAGGCCAAAATCTAAAATGACCTAGATTGAAATTTTTTAATGAATATAAAAGCAATGCTTTGAAATTCCTTGTCTTTTCAATTCATAGCAATGCTTCAAACTTCAAGGTTCTTTGAAATTCTGTTCTTTTGAAAATTTTAGCAATATTAATACAAACAAAGAAATTAAAAAGTAAGGAAAAGATACTTAGTTTGCCCAAAATATGATTTTCAACATAGAATTTTATATATTTTTCAGTCTTATTCTTCACTTAAACAATAACTTGCAGAAATATGTATTTCCTACTAAAGGAAACAAAGTAGTAGTTTTTTACTTTGAAAATGTAAACAGTACTTCAAATTGATGTGGACAGAAGGATTCCTGCAAAGGTCTTATGATTTTTTTCTGTCCTACACTAAGACAAAACTTCTATAGCATCACTTGCAGACAATTGTCATCATCATTAGCCATCAGTAATATAATGGCTTGGTGATATTTTCTATCAGAATACCAAAGTCATGCAATACTGATTAAAAGCAATATTTAGTAGAGTTAATATAAAATTATTAAATTTAAATCAAACTCATAAAGTGCTAGATGAAAAATTGATTTTTACTTTTTATTTAACAATATGGCATTTGTCATGTTTTTCCTCCTTTTATTTTATCAACAACAGGCATTGTAAACTTGTTTTATAAACATCACCCTTACAACCATTTTTTTTAATCATAAATTTGTTATTTTAAAAGTTGTTGTATTATTTTTACAATGATAGATTTTAAAATTTAGGATTTACCAAGAGATATAAAAGTTGTGATTTCATGCAAAAATCATTATTCACCAAAAATGAATGTTTGAATAATCATATTGTACATTTAAAATGTAATTTTAATTCAAAATGGTTTTGTGATCAGTGTTTATGCCAAGAAGTTAAAAGATTAGGGACACAAACTAGGCTTGCTGGTCATGCATTTTTTTTTCACTGCAATATGATTTATTTACTTATAGTGTCAGTAATTAACATCTATTGAGTTAATACAACTGTTTTTGTTTAATTGATACTTGGTAGTTAAAATATATAAAATTTAAATTGTGCCTATATAGCAATAATTGTGCCAAAAATAAGTGGCATCCTTTAATAGAAAATTTTTCTTTATTTAATTTATCACCAAATTATCTGATAATCCTAGTAAAATTATGAATATATACATGCTTTTATTGTCAATACAAAATACCAGCCAACAGGAAGATCAAAATCCTAACTCTGTTGTCAGTTACTGACTTTAATCACATCAAATAAATTAGACAAAAACATGTGTATCCAGTTGATCATGGTGCATGGAGTGCAAATGAACCTCCTTGATAATTTAATATAATAAAGGATAAAAAATGTTGAATGGTTACCTGAAAATTTTACTTTTGAAATGGATAATTGAGACTGTTAATAGATTTTGAAACTTCGCCAAGACTTTGGCTCTGGCCTTGGGTTCAATTCTCATTACAAAGCTTGGATGTTTTTTATGGTTCTGAATTCAATTTAAACTGTAGGCCCCAGTTTAATTAGCACTCAATAGCAATAAAATTACTGTTGAATGAGAAATACATGAAACCAACCAAACCACATAAACTTTGGAAAAAAATATATTTAAGGAATTAATTAATGACTTATAGAAAAATTCATTTTTGAAGAAATCAGAATGGATGTGTAAGAAATTTCATGCTTTAAAAATTTGCAACAAAGAAAATCCTTTGATATGAATGACTTTTGTAGAAGCATTATCTAACTTAATATTTTAATTTTTTTTTAGTAATCATTTTTAAATGGTAAGTGCTTGTGTAAAATCCCAGTGACTAAAAAAAAGTTAGCACAAATATTGCCAAATTGCCAACAAATCACATTACACATTGTTCCTCAGTTCTCACTTAATGAGAAATAAAACAGAACATATGATTATGAAAAACTATGGTATTGTTTATTAATAAAAATTAACCATAATTATTTTTACTAATAAACTGTACTAAATAAAATAAATTTTTTAGTTACGTAGTGCTGTGGATTCCTTATTTTAACACCAGAAACAAATTATTAAAATGAAAAATTTAAAAAAGAATAGCATTATACTAAGAAATTGAATTGATACATTAACCTAATTTAACAACTGTCTTTATATTATTGCTCACATTTTTATTAAATTGGTCTACATTAATTTTCTTGATTAGATATTTGTACCTTTTTTTGAAAAAAGGTAAGCAAACCTTGAGTTTTAATTTGTCACCAAATGAAATAACACCATAAGAAAATACATGCTAACTATTTTACATCTCAATTACTTCAAGAAACATTAATATAATTAATATTTCTTGGCATAACTGAATGTTTATAGTATTTTTATTAAGAGCAAACTCACAGCAACTGAGGAACTGTCATTTAGAGAGGATAGGGTTTGTAATTTCTTGAAAGTGATTCTCTAAGTGATTTTAATTCAGAGTTTTAAATCATTGCAAAAATGTTATCTTCTATTTTGATCAAAAACAAATATAATTAAGTACAGATGACTTATAAACTTTTTAGCATAATTTTACATCCAGTATAATTTTTCAGAAACTTCTTCTATTCTTTTGATAAAAAAGCTTCTTAACTTTCTTAAAATGAATAAGAACTCACATTCAATTTTTCATCAATTCATGAATACTATTGAATTCTTAAGATCATTTTTAAATTTGTTATAGTAAATGATGATTAGGTATTGTAACAATAAATAAATATGCCTTTTTGTTCAGTTAATTATTAAAAATATATTTTTTGGAAATTTTGTTTATATTTGCTCATTTTCATATTCCTTTAAATTTGATTTTCTATTTCCCAAATATGATCTCAACATTTCAGTATTCTTTTCATTATTAATTGACATTTGTTAGTTCAAACATTTTTAATATTAATTATATATGATCTTTAAACCTTTAATTTCCTTTCAGTTTCATGACATTTAACTTGAATAATCACATTAACAGGATTACATGATATCCTTTCTCTGACGTCTCATGAAGTATTCTTCACTATTGGTTTCATTAACAAATAAAATAAAAAATTTTTATTTTTCTAAAATATCAAACTGTATGATAAAAATGATAGACAAATGCAGAGCTTTATAAGCAAAAACTTAATCAATTTAAAGAGTAATTGCATGTAACAGAATAAAAGAATCATAAATGATAACTCAGGAAAAATTTTTAAAAATATATCTGGTAAAAATAGGGATTACCACAATAAAAATATAAATAAAGATAAAGGCAGGTGAATATAAAATATAAATACATTATTTCCCTTAAATGTTACTTTTGATCATGACTGTTAACAAATATTAAATAATCCTTAAAAAAAATCTGAAACAATGTGTTAAAAATCCATTAAAGTGTCAACAGTGGTGAACTATTATGTGGCATTTCCACAAAAAAATAAAAGAAATTATTGTGTGTGGATTTGGGTTATAAGATTTAAATATTCTTAATCAATAATCCATCTTTGACGGAAATTCGAATATTATATTACGACAATATATTTTTTTAGCTTCATGCTCAATCTGTCAATATTTATCGCGGCTTATAGTTCATACGTATACATTAAATATTATTAAAAAAAGGACATACCTTTTTTCTTTTTGAGTAATTTTAAGAGGAAATTTGCCATGAGTCTGTAAATTAGTAACACATGCGTAGAAGACAGTAGAGATCAGACTTTTTACAAACAAATTAATTTAATAACATCCAAAAATATTTGTTTTCTTGAAAATATCCTTTGAGATTATCACATAACAATCAATATAATTTTATATTTTCTGGAGAAAGTTATCATAAGCACATCTTAGATCCATCATCCGCTAGTAAATATAAGGATTCGAAAATTATTTAATCACATACACAGAAAGAAAACTTGACTGACAGCGAAAAATATTAATAGGCATGATGTCTCCATTGAATAAAATAATTACGTGAGCACATTACCTGAAGAATTGTCTTCATCTTCATCAAGATAGCGCTCGAAACGCAAATCATTCACGTCGTCCATATTTACTAATAAAATTCCAAAATAATAACATAGAATAACAAGAGAAAGTAAATCAATGCTGCCACATTAACAAGATTTGTTCATTAAAATATTTCATAAATCTCCAAATTGAAATTAGATATTAAACTTTATTGTTTCTTAACATAATGAATAATATTTTTAAATTTATCTCAATTTATGTACTGAAAATTATCAAATACTGAGTAATTGTGAATTATTTTAGAAATATTTTTAAAATATTTTTTGGAGTGACATCTATAAAATCATGTTTTATCTATATGTTGTACCTACCATGGAGAAAAGAATATACATTCACCTCTACTCAACAAATAATAAAATTAGATATAAGAATTACCAAATGTCAACAAATATTTGTTTGTTTGTAAATAAATGAAATTTTCCTTATCCGCATGTCTATTTAATGCTTTAAATTTGAATTTTAATATTGAAAAGAAAATGTTCTATTACAATCTTTTATTATAATCTTACTATATGACCTCTATGATTATTAATTCTCATGTGATTTTGACTAGGTATATTTTTTATCAGGAAGTATGATTTGTGATCAAAGAGAAAACACTTCTTAATCATCTTTATTAAAAATTTGTTGAAAAGAATGGCTTCAAACGATGAAAGAGAACCCTTATTGACTCCTGTAAATTCTTCTGTTAGCTATAATAGTCAAATTAGCAATGACATTTATATTAATACTTCCGTATCCACTACTACAACGAAGCATTTACTTTCTGGTATTACCATTTTAATTTTAGTTCTGCTTGAAAGAATTGCATATTATTCTTTAACCGGAAATTTATACCTTTTCCTAACTCAAAGTGAATTTCACTGGATGTATTATAATTCTATCAATGCTTTATTGATATTTACTGGAACTTCATACCTGTCTTCTCTATTCGGGGGTTGGCTTTCAGATTCTTACTTAGGACGCTTTATGACAATAGCATTAGCTTTCATTCTCTTTTCTGTTGCTTACTGGTTTCTTCCATATATGCCGAAATTTTGTGATCCTTGTAAAAATTGTTACTTGCCTATTATCAACAACGAGAGATCATTATTTGGGGAAACCTGTAGTTGGTCAATAATGATTTTACTGATTCTTGCTGCAATTGGAACTGGTACAGTGAAAGCTAATATCACACCCTTTGGTGCAGAACAAGTGAGTTCTTCATGATTGTGTTCTTATTTCTGATTTTAATAAACTGATAATTTCCCATAAATTCTTAATTGCTAGTGTTGTACTAAGCATGTCATTCATATATATATATATATTTGAATTTCCATTATGAACCTCTGATAAAAAACATCCATAAAGGAATGAAAATATTTTGATTATAATTTTAAAGCAAGATTTGTTTGTTTATATTGTGCATGTATTATAAATATATTATGTGGTATTAGAAATTGATTACTGTCATAATTTTTATTTTATTGCCATGGTAACTTTATCATTTTAAAAACTGAACAAATGTATTATCATGTAATAATAGGTGACTCTCGCGAAATCACCAAACGTCTAGTTTGCTAACATCTCAGTTTTACTAGAGTTGGTAATTGAAACTAAAATTTAGATAGTATTTGGCTTTTTTTTTTTTCTTTTTTTTTTTTGGTTCCCCCCCCCCCCCTCTAAATTGTGTGTGAACTGATTATAATCAATTAAAATTCTAAAATACATTTAAAAAAATTCTATACTAATATTGTGCACTTGAATTAATATATAATCATGTGCTATTTTGAATTTATTAGAATTAACACTATATTGGAAATAAGCTACAGCTGTGAAGTTAACAGAGAGATACTTCAGAAATGCTTGATAGACAATCTTTAATAAATTATCAATATAAGAAGTCAAGATTTTCTCTTCTTATAATATAAAAAGTCAAAATTTTCGTTTAATTTTATGTTCTATAGCATTTTATGTGATAAATTAAGCTATTGAAAATCCTTTTATGTATATAGTTCTAAACAAATTTTGAATACAATAATTGATTTAAGTATAAAAAGCTCATTTCTTAGCAAATTTCAATTTAATTGCTTTTTCAAATTTTTAATCAAATATTTATATTTATCATGATATAACAATGTGGTACTGAGGAGTTTTCATCGTTGAAGTGTAATAATGAATAGGAAATTTGTTTTGATTATTTTTAATTTTACATTGCTCTACTTCAACATTAATATTTGAATTCCCCTCCCCTCCGAAAAAAAAATTTAAATTTCAGTTGAATAAACCATAAATAACTATAAATTTAGATTGTTAAAAACATGTTAATACTATAAATGTATTTTCAAAACTTCATTTTTAATGTAATAAGCAAATATTTAGTTAAAAAAATATACATTTAATAAGTATTTATAAATTGTTAAACAAATTAATTAAAACTAAATTTACCAATCTAAGTAGAATATAAATTTTAACATACATATTACATAAAATAACATACATAAATTTTTTATATATAATGACAACTTATACAATCAAACGTCATAATAAGAGAATAGCAGATGTTATGATCAAAATCATATGATCATAACAATCAACAGTATATCCTAAATAAGGAATAACCAATTTTGCTTTTATATGAAAATATTTCCCATTACCATTTTTTTTTAAATGATAAGCCTGGTATCTTTATGATTTGGCAACCTTTTTCACCATAAACCTTATACATATTGATAGAACAAGCCTGTTAATAGCATTTATAAAAAAAATATGATAAATATAAGAAAAGCAGCTCTTAGATACTTTACTTTACAATAATTTAACCCCCTCGAGTCCTGCAGACGGCCTCACTGCGGCGATGAGGTGCTCCTGGGCGGAACGGGTGAAGTACGTCGGGAGAATTTTCTCCTGATAGGGCCACCCTAGGCGTGAAGGCCGTTCCATTATGCCCAGGTAATGTTTGCAGGCGAACCTGGAGCTAAGTCAGACTTCTACCGCCGGTGCTCCAGATCTTTCGATCAACAGAAACTGTCCCCTTCCCCTTTACCATGAGTTCGTCTTCTTCAAATTATCAATCTGCATCGCCCGTTGCACAGCATATTCAGGGGGGCGTTCAGAATTTAGGCAGAGGGTTCTGTCCATCAAGTCAATTACAGTCTCCACCCGGAAATGGTTCCTTGAATTCTTCAATGTAATATCAACAGTTTAACAATCTATTCAACCGTATTAAGCTAGATCAATTGCTGGCCTTGGCTGATACCTATAATGCCCAGATTATTGCTCTGCAAGAAACTAAACTACGTGAGAAAACCAATCTTAAAGTTCAAGGTTTCTACATTCTGAGAGCCGATGGAGCTTCTGGATGCGGAGGTGGTTTGGCATTAGAGGCGTAAATTATAAGAGCATTAATTGTCCATCAACTCCTGGTTCCGATTTGGAAGTTCAGGGAATTTCCTTTCCCTGAAAAGGTGGCTATGTCAGGCTTTTCAATGCTTACCACTCTCCTAACTCTAACACATTACCTGAGACTTTTCTTGACCATTCTAATGAAAATACTATTTTCCTCAGGGATCTCAATGCCAAACATACTGCCTGGGGTTGTTCTGATAATAATCGTCGTGGCAGGGGTTTTCTAGATATTACAGATAGTAAGTCCTTTATGTTTCTTAACGATGGGACGGCTACCCATTCCTCTTTTAGCTGCAGCTCCACTGAGGCACTGGATGTGACTTTCACTAGTTCGGATATTTTTCCTTCTTGTAGTTGGAAAGTCTTCGATAGTGTGGGCAGCGACCATCTACCAATCCTGATCAAGATTAATAGAAGGACACCAAAATCAAATTCATCAGGTTGTCATTGGAACTTTAGAAAGGCTAATTGGCAATTTTTTGAAAAATTGACTGAACAAGCATTTAAAAACACTGACCCCTTTGAAAATATTGAAACTTGCTGGTCTAATTTTAAGAATATTATCATTAATGCTGCCAAGCAGTCCATTCCTAGGGGAAGAATCAAAAAATATATACCATTTTTTACTCATTGTTCAGACTTACTTAAACCTCTTATTGAAGAAAGGAATAGATTACACACTACCCTAATGAACAGTAATATTGAGTCCCAAAGAGTGAAGCTCAAGGCATTGAACACTAAGATCAAACACATATTCTGTGATCTAAAAAGGAACAAATTGAGAGATTTCTGCAAAAAACTGGACTTCAGAACCTCAGGCACCAGGTTATGGAAACTTGCCAAGAGTCTTGGGAAACATCAACCTCAAAAAGAAAACACAAATACCGTTCTTGGACATCAGGATGTCATCCCTCGCAATGATAGGGCCAGTGCAGATTTATTGGCTGACCGTTACAGCAGATCAAGCCGTTTATCTTTTGGTCAAAATGACAAACAAACCGAGATAAAAGCCAGAAGACTGATACATGGTTGTTGCAGCTCTACTAATGGCAATCCTATTTTCAAGGATTGTTTTTCAACACACGAACTAGATCTTGCTCTTAAAAATGTTGACCCTTCCAAGTCTCCTGGACTAGATGGGATTTTCGGCCACATTTTAACACATTTGGGTCCTGAGGGAAGGCAATGGCTGCTGTCAGTCTTCAATCTATCTTGGAAGAGTGGTAGGCTTCCCCGTGATTGGAAGAGAGCCCTCATTATACCTGTCAGAAAACCTGGTAAACCAGCTGATTCTCCTAAGAGCTTTAGACCCATAGCTTTAACGTGAATCGCTTGTAAGATAATGGAAAAGATGTTGCTCTCTAGACTTACTTTTCACCTTCAAAAAACAATTTGATTCCTCGCGAGCAATACGGTTTTAGGCGAGGCCATAACACTACGAACCAGGTTCTCTTCCTCAGCCAGAGCATCAAGGACGCACAGAACAAGAGTATCACTCATCATTCCATTGCAGCCTTCCTGGACCTAACTAAGGCCTTCGAAAGGGTCTAGACCAATATACTGCTCATTAAACTTTACAGCTCTTTCGGAATTCGGGGAAATGCTCTATCTTGGATATATGACTTTTTACCTAACAGACATATTAAAGTTAAAATTGCCAACTCTATATCTCGCTGTTTTAAACTTTCCCAGGGGGTCCCCCAGGGATCTGTTTTAAGTCCTACTCTTTTTAACTTATTTTTAGCTGGCGTTGAGAACAAGATCTCTGATACCTGCAATATTGCCATCTTCGCTGATGACATTGCACTGTGGTCTTTTGACCAGGATGTTGATTCTCTTGAACTGCATTTAAATAAGTCATTGCAATCCATTAGTGATTTTGCGACAGACCACTAACTTCTTTTCAATGCCTTAAAATCGGTGACTTCATTTTTTACCACTAATAGACGGTTATATAACTACCAACCTCAACTTTCCATGGGTGGAGTTTGGATGCCTTATGACAAAAGTCCTAAGTACTTGGGTTTTATGGTGGACCCAGAGTTTCTTTGTAATAAACACATTGACTCCCTGGTGGACAAGAATAGAAGATGTCTTAATGTTCTAAAGTATATAGCTGACAGAGACTGGGGTGCCAGCCCTGACACCCTTAGAACAACCTATATTACCCTTGTGAGACCCATTTTGGAATATGGTTTCCAGGTCTACTCCTGCGCTTCGCCTAGTAACCTCCAGAAACTAGAGAAAGTACAACTGGCTGCAGCCAGAATAATTTCTGGTTTGTGTAACAGTTGCCCAAGAGACATTCTTTTATATGAAACTAATTTGCAGCCTTAAGAAATTAGAAGGGAATCTAACCTTATTAAATAGTTTGCCAAATTAGCTAGCTTGGGCACTCAGAATCGGACAGTTGAACTTTTACGTAATTGGAAAAATCGCCAAAGATTAAAGAAGGACAGCTCTTTTTCTCGGGCCCTTTTGCTTGATGCGATTAAATTCAATGTTGATCCGCAATCCCTTAACATTCCTGTAAGTCCTGTTACAGGATTGCCCAGAGTTTTTTTCCATACTGCTCTTCTCTCTGAGGTTACTAAGGGCAATCATCCTCCGGAGCACTTGAGGCAATTGGCTTTGGAAATTATAAACCTTGTTCCTGTTGAAGATCTATGCTGATGGTAGTGGTGATGTCCAACACCACACCGGGAGTGGAGTTTACACACTTTATCCTAATGAAGTCCAAGATTCAGAATCATTAAGAAACCCAGATTTTTGCTCAGTATTTCACAGTGAACTTTTAGCCATTTTATCAGCTGAAAAGCTTATCTTTTAGCTGAACTTTTAGTTGAAAAGCATCAGAATTGGAGCCACCTTCGGGAATATTTGTATCTTCACTGACAGTCGTAGCAGTATTCAACTCCTGTGCAATTGGGAGAGAGTAACAGACCAAGCTAGTGTCGAAATCCTTCTTTTGTTAAAGGCCCTGTCAGCCTTCTATGACATCCATTTCCAGTGGATACCCTCTCACGTGGGTCTACTTGGTAACAAACGCGCTGATCAGTTGGCTAAGGAGGGTACTTCCCTACCAGCCTCTTCAAATCTGGCACTCACTTACTCAGAATTATTTTCTACCCGCAAAAACACTGTCAATAAGGCCTGGCTTATCCCACCAAATCACATTTGGTACCCCCGTAAGCAACCCGGTGGTGCCCTTGACTTTCAGGGAACACCTGCCGACCAAACTGTAATCAGCAGATTTGTCAGTAGGCACACTAAGGGCCTCACTTTTAGCGGGCTTTCCAAACTTTTCCCGACCTGCAAAAAATGTTACTCCAACGAGGCTAGTCCTCAACATATTCTTGTTTGCCTCAATTTTTCCATGGAGGAGTTTCTTGATAGACCTCTCATCTTCCTCAGTTTTTTGAGGGTATATGAACTTAAGAATCTGGTGTAGTTCCGCTACCCCAGATGGGTTTGGAAACAACAACAATAATTTAAAATTTTAAAAGATTTGTAGAACATCTAATTCCTTTTACCATATTAATCTTTGTGAAATACAATTCTTAATACTGGTACCTGGATATTTCAGGTCTAGGTCAGTAAAATAAAAAGGGCTGTCATTTTTAACACACAATTTAATAATTTTCTGTTATCTAGAGCAAATTCATATGTAGCAAAATCCTTAGCATTTGGCTAAAAATTCAAAGCCTAAAACAGTTATCAAAATATTTGATTTATATCATGATAAAAACTCTAGAGATAGAAAATAATTAATTTTGCTTATCTCTTAGATAAATAAAGACAAGACTTCTAATATTTTGGAAATTTTTGAAAAACATTTTACCTGTCTTAATAATAGGAAACTACTCATGATTTTAACATATTTTTAATCAATTGAAATATTGTTTTTTTTATTTTATTTATTTTTTTAATATATTTTAACTTTATTAAATTGTAGGATTTACCAGACTTTCAACTTTTACAGTTACGTTTATTACTTAAAATTGTTAAAACTCATTTAAAATAAATCCTAACTACATGGGGAGACTTAATAACTCGTGATTATTACTATTTATGATAATGTTTTTGTAATCTGCCGATGTAAAAATTGTAATGTGTATTGAAAATAAAAGTTAACTTATTTATTGCAGTGACGTTTTAAATTAATTGCTCTGATTTTCTGCTTCACATTTAAAAAAGGAAAAAATTGCAACATTTGGTAACATATTTTGGGGGGGATAAATGATCAATAATCACCTAAAAAGTTTGAGATGAGTACCCAAAATGATATTTTGGTTTTTACTATAAATTTCTAAATTGATATTAAAGTTGGTAGATAAATTTAATTGCTCTCAAAATGTTATATGGAATTATATTTCGATTTTAATTAAATCTCAGTTCTTACATTTTTATTCATAAATAAAAGTGAAATAAATTCTGTATCTTTTAAATTATACAGTTGATTTAAAATATCTGATTTTAAATTAATAATATAAAATATAGCATGATTTCTTTTTAGGTTCGGTATAGTGGACCTAAGGGCTTAAGAATTTACCTTAACTGGCTGTACTGGTGTGTGAATATTGGTGCCCTTGTTGCCATTTTAGGAATTACTTATGTTCAACAAGAATATGGTTTTAAAAAAGGTTATCTTATTCCTGTATGCTTATTAACTGCAGCAACAATACTCTTTGTCGTTACTTATCCTATCTATACTCATCAAACTTCATGTGGTAGTTCCATTTCTAGAACATTTTCTGTTTTAAAAGAAGCTTGGAGATTAAACAGACCTCAGAATCGAAACACGGAAGCAGAATCTGATAATAGGTATATTTAATTTTCTTTTATATATTTTTAAATATGCTGTTTCATTACAATTCATTCAGAAAAAGAAAAGTTTATTTTTTTTAACTATCAAGATTTTGAGAAGGATTTTAACTTTTTTTCATATATAACTAACTATATCACAGTTAATAATATCTGGAAAATATTGGTATCCTGAATAGGTATATTAAGAGTTGTCACTAATAATTATGCTCTTATCTGATGAACTATATTTATATATTTATTCTACAAGTTATTTTAAGTTTTTCTGTATTCTTCCTTCAGTTTATTATGAATATTCATTATCAATCATTTGACAGTGTTCTTTTTTTTAAAGCTTTTTTATTGTTCCTTAACAAAATATTTTTGAGGGCGAATATGTTTCTTCATTTTTTAATAATTTATCTTTAATTAATCCAGAATATTTTGGCTTAAATGTAGAGCACTTCATCATTCCTAGCTTTAGATTATTCAAAAGTGATGAAGTTTTCTTCATTAATATTGTAGTTAAGTTTCTATCAAAATAATTTATTCTGATTCTCATAAAACGTTGTAAACTTTTTTTAAACCTTCTTTTAAAATACCTTGATTATTCTCATTGTAACCAAGTGTTAGGATTATGCTTTTCACACAAAATTGAGAGGATCTTAAGATCAGTCCCATCCAATATTAATTAACTGGTTACGATCTTGTATTTTAGCTTCTTGCCTGTATTTATTAATAAAAACATAAAAGCTTACCTGCTCTCTTGTTACACATGAATATGACTCCTATTATTATAATTCTATTTGAAAAGCAATTTAAACCAGATATTAAAATTCCTTACACAGCTACATGAGCATACTCTCTATAACGTCAAATATCTATTAATTATTTCTTCAAATATAAAAGACTTTCCACACTAAAAAGAAATATCCTAGTCATTTATTTTTCCAAGGTTTTTTAAAACTTATATTTCCAATTGAAATAGAATCTTAGATTTACTTAAATGTATTTTTTTCTTAAGTAATGTTTTTTAAGCATTTGCTTAGGACTTGTTAATGCTATCCTTTATAGATTTGCTTTTATTTTTCCAGTTGTTTTTAGTTTAATTTTGTTCGTTTCAGTCTTATGAAAAAACCTTGTTCTTTTTCTTTTAGTCTGCTGAAAAAAATGAAAAAATTTTTTTAACAAGTGATGTGTTTTTAAATTACATCAATATATTTCCCATATATTGTAGAATTTTTTAATTCTTGCAGCTTTATTAAGTTGTAAAAGATTTCTTAAATATTTACCATTGATAATTTTAATTTAATTTATGATCTAAGTAGTAAATTATTGTTTGATTTTTACAAAATTATAAATTATTTTCTAAAATATATTATGTTTGAAAAATTCATAATAGCAGTCATTAGAAAGTAAGAAAATTTGTTTGAAAAGTTGACCAATATCCTTGTATTACTTCTATACATGACATACGAATTTTCAAATGCCAAATGATTTGTTCATATACTGTATAATTAAGTTATTGATCTGAATAATTGTACAAGCTCTAATTTTGCTATGTAATAAAACAAATAGGATTTATTAAAATATTGAAGAAATAAAAAGTTGTCATGTTTTCATCAAAATTTCAATTGTTATTAATGTTGTTCTATGACCTCTCTAGCAAAATTTTATCAAATTGAGATTTAAATTAAATGTTTTATGCTTTAAAGACCATGATAAATGATCTTTAGAAGCAAATTCATGCTGAAGAGTATAAATATAATTTTTTATATGATCATAAATAAGAATATAATACATTATTTAATAAGAGCATAATGCATTTAATAAGAGCATAAGGCAAAAGCATTATGCTCTTATTAAAATTTTAATAAATTACACTTACTTTAAACCCTCATTTTTACAAACTCATGGAGACCAATAAACTAGTTTTTAAAATCAAATATTCTTCAAATAGAAAAATGAGACTTTTTTTTTTTTATTGACTGCCTCTTCTTTGTATAAATTAAGAATTATTAGAAAAAGTTACCATTCACCATATACATACATAGTTGTACAAACAAGCCCTGGGATTTACCATAAGCTTAAGGGGTTTGAAATACTCACCTGTCACTTAGTACCTAATTTTGAACTATAGTCAGATGGCAAGATCACACATAGCACCCTCTCCACATACACACCACATCAGCATTAGGACTTCAATTATTGTAGATTAATCTGGAAATGTTCCCAACCTACAGAGCTCCACCATCCCATTGAGGGAGATGGTTATCCTTGCAATTACTTTCCACGGCAAGTGATGCTTCACTTTGTTGATCTTACGAAAAGTGCTGTGAAGCTATTGAACTTATGGAGCTCAATATGCACTATATGAGAAACACATGCAAAATGAAAATCATCCTAAAAAAGAAATATTCATTTTATTAAAGTAAAATCTGACAAAGTAATCATTTAATTTTTTCTGTTTCAAAACTACATTTAAATATAGTTTTTTCAATGTAAAAAGGCATTTCACTGCTGTCCCCCCCCCCTCCAAATGTTATAACACTAAATTATTTTCCTTTTGTTTGCCTTCTGAAAGTTCTTTTTTATTCTTAGTTATTATGTTCTCAATCTTATCCCGTATATCTCACATACAAATTACATCTACGTCTACATTCAGAATGTTCTGAAATGAAATATCTGGCCACAGTGAGTTTCTTTGTCAAAATTTGTAGATGAATAACTCATCTTTAACACTTAAATAAGCATTCTTTGACTTTCTTCCATTATAGTGGTAATAAAAACTCCATGTCAAAAATACCTAGATATTGTTTTTTCTGCATGATTCAAGCATGCATTGAAAAGTGTACTGCACCTAGAATGTCAATTTCAAAAGTCGTTTATAAGACATGATCATTTCTTGCAAAAGTGTCCAATGATATTTGCATTTGAATCTATTGATTACACTCAGAAACATGAGTTGTAAGTCAGAAGATAGGTTAGGTGAGAAAAATTCCATGCGTATTGCTTAAAAAAATCCAGGTTTCAATATCAGTAGTTCTTTGATTATCCCCAGTTAGAAGGATTTTTTATTCTCAACTGAAAATGTCAATCCTAATTTCTCACCTACAAAATAAAAAGTTAAATGGATAAAAAATAAACACAAACATAAGAGCAGGAAATCAAGTTCGTAAAAAGATTTTTCATAAATTTAGTTCAT
The DNA here is from genome assembly GCA_026290005.1 of Latrodectus geometricus. NCBI lineage: Eukaryota > Metazoa > Arthropoda > Arachnida > Araneae > Theridiidae > Latrodectus > Latrodectus geometricus. Next base: position 263,624 of record JAPDSC010061114.1, read on the forward strand.
AAGTGGAAATGAAATTATCATTGCCTTACGGAACCATACTTAAAACCAACCTATATTTCATAAAGTTATGAGTGTTGTATGAAAATGAAAATAAAATGTACAATGTAAATAAAAGTACTGTATGAAAATAAAATGCATACAATTTTTTTTTCATAAGTTAAATTTTGATTTATAAAATTTTTCATTTTACAGTATTGCTTCAGTTAATAGACCAACATGGTTAGACATGGCTAAGGTCAGGTATGGAGGCAAATTTCATGATTCAGTTGTTGAAGATGTAAAATCACTATCTGTTATAATAATTGTTTTCATTTCTCTTATTCCATATTGGATGTTGTATTTTCAGGTATGTTTAAATATTTAAAATTATTTCCTTTTACATATTTGCTGTATTCATAAAGAAAAAGGAGTTTTTAAATTATTTAATGTGTTTCAAAATTTTAAAACTGTTTATTTAAGCAAAATTTTAACTTTTCTTATAAATTTAAAAAACTGAATATTGAAATTTAGTTTTCTTAACTAAGTAATTTAAGATTGATAGAAATTATTAATAATTGTATTTTCATCTTACAAATTTTATTAATGATTTATGTGGGAGCATAAAAAAACTTATTTATAACAATCATTAAACATTTTATGTATATTTAAATTTTATCCTTCACAACTATTAAAGAAGCATTAATTTTACACACTAATTCTGTGTAATAAATGATATCAGCATATTTAAATTTTGTTTTTGTCCAGTTAATAAAACATTTGATCCAATTTGTAAGTTTTATATCAAAATTATTATATTTTTTTCCCCTTGATATAAAAGTGTATACTTTTTGTGCGATATTGAAAAATACTATGTTATGATTGAAGTGGGTTTTTGATTCACAACTCAAACGCTGCCATATCCTACATTATAGAATTTATTTAGAAAAGAAAGTCATAAATAAAATTTAATGTTTTTTCATTTTATGAATTCAAGTTCAAAATATTATTTCAATAAATTTAAACTTAAGTGATAAAGGAACTAGAGTACTGCATTTACTTTTTGAAGGTTTTGATCATATTTAATTTTTTTTTAATTTATAAATAATTTAAAAGTGATTACTGTGTTTGCTTTTACTCATTATCAAATAATATAATTAAGACAAAAGGTTCAAGTAAATTTAAAGTAAAAAAATTATAACAATTTGATTAAAAGAGTAGCCAAGTTTAAGCAACCCCAAGTTTTGATTTATTTATTTATGAAATTCAAAAAATGAAGCTTACCATTTGTTAATGATTCATTTTCTATTGATACTTATGCTGCACATTTTAAACAAATCTGTTCTGACACTGATAAATCACCATTTAGAGGAAAAAATTAATTTCATATAACAGGACAAAAAATTATTATATTTTTCTTGGGAATCTGCTTAGATGAATTATAAAAAAGCAGGAGAAAAAATATTTTAATGTACTTTAGAAAAATATTTTTTCTAAAGTACATCTATAATGTATAATAAAAACTAACTTGAATTATTTCAATTTTGAGAAACAGTTTTAGATGGTACTTATGTTCTTTTGTAACTTCCTCCTCTCAGATATTTCTTTGATTCCAGCATATAAAGTGCATCTAAGGTTTGAAGCTATATTTCTTAACTTTTAATTATATGTTCAATATAATGTGAAACCTTATTTTTGGAAGAAAAAATAACTGAAATATTATGTATGATGCTTTATCTTTTGAATTTTCATTTGAAGGGATTATCTAAACTTTCAAACACTGGTATATTGAAATAATAAACAATCTAAAAAGAACAAAATATGCATGGTTGAAGAGTAAAAAATGCTTTTGCATTCTTACTGTAAATTGTGGCCCCTTTTAACATTTATCGTCATACTGGCAGTACCAAAGCATAAGTAAATTTTTTTATAAATAAATTAATTTTATAGCTCCATATTTATTTTGTCAATATTTTTTGCTTAGGAATTAATATTGAATCACACAAAACTGCTCATAATATATTTAAAAAAGCATAAATAGCATATAGTTATTTTTTTACATAAAAAGCTATACTAACATTACACTTAATTATATTGGTTACTAGTATATTATATTGAACTTAAATTCATGTGATTATTTGATATTTATTATTCTTTTTATTTCTTTTGTACAACAGAATAATATTCTAAATGAAGAACAGTTCATATTTGATGTTGTTTTTTAAGTATTACTTTATTGTACCTATAGATGAAATCTCTGGAGTACCTAAAATTACTGGTTTCAGTTAGTTAAAATCAATATAATAATTGTGTCAAATTGAATATTAAAAATACTGAATGTAGATTCATAATAAAAGGGATTTAATAACCAACAACTTTCAATAATGCAAGTCCTATGATTTAGAATGATCAAGGTTCTTGATTCAGAATTTATAAACATTTGAATTATTCATTAAGATAATAAATTAATTAAAACTTTACAATCATGTAAAGAAATTCTGAAAATGCCATTTTGTATCTGTGGATGAATGGCTAAAATATGAGTCCCTCTCTTAAACATTTATTAATGTTATATACTGGATTTTTGTAAAATAATTTTATTGATAGTGAAAATTATTCCAAAACAATATGAGAAATAATGCTTCACTGATAAAGACTCAGTACTTCAAAAAATAAAAATCTGCAAAAGAAGGAAATTTAATGTTTTGTGTTAGTTGGAGAAAAATATTGTTTGGTTGATTTTAAATGGTGTTTCTATGAATTTATTTTTCAAAATTTGAATCTTTTATAATTTAACATTATAATATCCTTGTTTGAATTAAACTAATTTATAAATGTGTCCATACTACCAATTAAGAAATTTTAATTATTTTTAATGTCTTAAAATGTATTTTCTTGAATTATTGTTTCTATAGATGCAATCTACTTTCCTTGCCCAAGGTTTACAAATGCGCCTTAGCATATTTCCATTAAATTCAACTGGTGATAGCCCTAAAGAAGAGCATTTCTCTGTAAGTATTAATACATAGTTTGTTTACTTTTTAAGTTCAAATATTTTCTTGGAAATCTACTAAATATTTTTAGACTGTTTTATTTGTAAGTTATCAACATATTTGAAGTCAAAATTACTAGTTTCTTTTGTCACTTGATGATCTTTAAGTGCTAAAATCATTGTTTGTGTTGTCATATTAAGAACCATTAAAAATCTAAAGTAACAGATTAAAAGAATTCTCACTGAAAATAATAAATATTGGCATTTACATACTAGCATCACTGCAGCCAGTTTTCATCAAACATCATTAGTACCATGGAAATCATGCTTAGATATCATTCTAATAAAAGAAAGCAATAACAAGAAAAGATTCTTATTCATGTATTTTATTCAAAAAAAAATTATTAATTGTATTATGGATTAATAGTAAAAATATTTGCCGTGGTGCTTATGCATAGGTACCAAAATATTGTATATTTTTATTTTCATGAAAAAATTTAAAAAATTATTTTAAAATCAAATCAAATCATTCAGAATGTTAAATATATTGTGTATGAGACTTCATTATCATACAAACAATATATATATATATATATATATATATATATATATATATATATATATATATATATATATTGTGTGTGTGTGTGTGTGTAATATATTTAACATTCTGGAAAATTTTATTTTATTTTAAAATAACTTTTTAAATTTATTCATGAAAATAAAAATATGCAATATTTTGGTACATATGTTGAATTTAGTTTTTTAACATTTTTCATCATAAAAATAACTGAGCTAGAATGTTTAAATTTACATCTTCTTCATAATAAATGTTAGAGAATTTTTTTGTATGCATGTGTTCTTAAAATACAAGTTTTACCTTAAATATTGAAAAATGGAAATTGCTATTCTAGATTCCTGCTGCATGGCTAATGCTGTTTAATGTATTGTTTTTAATTGTATTTATTCCACTAATGAATCATGGGATATATCCATGGTTGGATCGAAGAGGTACTCAAATCAATATCTTAACAAGAATGGCTATTGGAATGTTGTGTGCTACTTTCTCTATGGTAATAGCTGGATGCTTAGAAATATGCCGTCTAGATTTCATTCAAAAGTAAGTATTAAGTAAAATTTTATACTTATAATGAATTATGTACTGGAATTACTTTTTACTACAAATGATTTTGTCCATTAGAAAACAGCTGCTACCTTTGACATTTTAAAAATATAATTGATCTTTCAGCTTATTTAATAAATAGAACAGATTTAGACTACTCATTTTTGAAGTCAAAAATAAGCTGCATCTTTTTTATCTTCTAATATGACATTCCTTATTTCTAAATGGAAAAAAACTTTTTTTTTTCCAAAATAAATATGTATTTGGATATGGGATTATTTAAATATTGAATTTTAAAACTATTATTAATCAACTAATTAAAATTTCATCAGCCTTTTATCTAAATTATGTCTTTTGCATGAAAATAGTAAAATTTAAATTGAATTATTGTCTCTAAATAAAATAACATCTTTCTGAGGTTGAAGCTTTTATATTTCTTGCTTTAAAGCTAGCCTTAATTTACATGAGAAATTGTAAATAATAAAATTTTTACTCTGGCACAATGATTCTTTGACATCTTTATAAATTGGCAGTAAACAATTTGTATGAACATTAGTTAAAGTACAAGTGCAATGAACTAATGAGTTTATGGTAAACTAAAATTAGTTATTTTTATCATTATGCAAGTCTGTTTAGTCTTCTTAGTAAGAAGATATTTTGTGTTGTAAAATTCTTTTTAAAGTTTAAATACTGTTTAAAAACATATGTATGAAAATGATTAGTTTTGTGAATATAATTTAAATCATGTATGTATATATATATATATATATATATATATATATATATATATATGTATGTACATACATAAGCTGTGTCTGATACATCTTTTAGTTACATACATCATACAATTTAATATTTCAATAAAAAAGTACTCTATCAAATTTTGAATTGCAGGAGATATTGAAGTAGGCAACTGTCTATTTCACGTGTATTTAAAGACATTTTAATCTGATTGATTATGAAATGAAATAAATCTTTTTAGGTTTCTTTAATTATTCATTTTTTTTTATATATGTATAGTTTGTTAACAAAATTGTGCTGGTGATAAAATACATTTTTTTCATTTAAAGATGATTTATTTTATTTAATAATATAACTATTATTATCATAAAGTTTCCTGGATCTTAAAAAATAATTACCATAAGTTATAAATTACAATTTTAATTAAGAATTATTGTGTGATAAGCATTCTAATATCAAATAGGTTTTCATACCATCTTTTGTATTAATAATGTGTGATTAGCAGAAAAGCATATTTTTTTCAAATAATTGCAAGTAAGAAAATAATAAATACACATTAATTTATAACACAGTTTTTGTAAATAAAATTTATTCAATAAATTGTCCTCCTAGAGGAGATCAATTTATTGAGTTAAGTTTTGAGCTTTATTCAATATATATAAGTATGAAATAAAATTTAATCTATTTAATTTTTTGTTTACTAATTATTACTATTTTATTTAATTTGCTTTCATAACTAAAAGAGTTTTAAATACAATACTGAGGTTTTAAAAGAAAGTTGAATATTAACATATTAATTTTTAAATCAGATTAAAGGCTCTGCTCCTATTTTTAAATAATTCTGATTCTTTTAGTTAAAACATTATATTTAAACAAAGTTAAATATTTGTTATATGTTGGTAACTGTATAATTAAACTTTATATGAAATTTTGCTAAATGCAGATGACAGGCTCATATGAAAAATAGCTTATATATGTTTATGGAAAGGAACATACATTAATAGTGAATTGGTGTTACCTAGAACAAGATAAACTCATTTATTTTTAAACATTATGTGAATTATAACATTTTAAAAATTAGCTGTATTAATAAGGCATTTTTATTTTGAAATTTTTCTTCTAGAGGACATATAGTCAACCAAACTATTGAAAACACTCTATTTGTGGCTGCAGACTTACATATAGCATGGCAAATTCCTCAATACTCACTTATTGGTATTAGTGAAGTGTTTACTAGTGTCAGTGGTAAGTAGAGTTGAAATGTGATCTTGTAACTGTGTTTGCCAGCTTCATAAAGTTTATCAAAAATTCCAATTTCCTATGTTTACTTTCTTTAGATTTTAATATGACTTTTTTATATTGCATTGACAAGGATATGAAACTTTTCCTAATGTGTAGCTAATTCCTAATTGTCAGCGAACTAAGTCCATAATTGTAGCAACTCTGAGCATATTCAGAATGTAAAAATGTCTAAATTTTTCTAAAGTAAATTATAAATTTCATTGTGATACTTTTTCTCTTACATAAGGACTCCCAGAACATTTTTTAATGTTAATAAATATTTTCTACAATTATTAAATTTTTTTTTAGTTTTTGAAAAAGCAATTTTTTAATTTCTTATTTTGATTTTTAAAAATGAATTAAGAGAAAGAGAGTTCTTGAATTGTTACTAAGTATTTTTAACAATTATTTTAAAAAATCACACTATAGATAATTTATTCAGATTAATTTATGGTTTTGTTATTTTTAATTATTTTTATGGGAAAATAGTAATTTCATATAAAACTGATTGTATGATATGTGAGGATTTAAATTTCGTCCCCTCAAACTGTTTAGAATTTAGAGTCATTCTCATCATTTTAAATAACATTTTCCTGTAAAATAAATTCATTTTATTTAATACAGCATATTAATATGTAAATGTGGAAAAAATTGCAAGACATGCGCCACAAATTCACTTAATTATGTATTTCTCAAAATAAAGTATTATAAGTAAATCAACTCAAATAAAACACGTGTATAAACTAATACAAACATGTTTATATTCACATTAGTTTATTCTCTTGTTATCTTACTCAGGAATTTTAATCTGTAATATAATTCAAAGGTATTTAATGTTTGTCTAGTGTAAAATTGCATTTTAGGTCATCTTCAATTTAAATTATTTATTATTTTTGGGTGCTAATTTAATAATTTGATCTTATTACATTAATTTGACCTTACTTATATTAGTATACAGTTAAAAGATATTCAAGTAAACTTTTGTTGCATTAATAATTTTATTAGTTTTAATTATTGCTTGACAATAAAATAAAGGAACTTTTGTAATATTAATAATGGTTAATAAATATTCTTTTGTAGCAATATTTTTACATAAAATATGCATTTAAATTAATTTTGAGTGTTATTTTAAAAACATTTTTTATCTATAAAAGATTACAATAACTAAATTGTTATTTTTTAAATTATTATTTTTCAATGTTGCTGTTACATTTATTAATAAATGAATTAATCTATACTACAATTTATTTTTAGAACAAATTTTAATTGATATTTTAATTTCTAAAAAATACTAATGTTTTGCAATAAAAATATAATTGTTTTATTAATAAATACTCGTGTAAGGGTTCATTTAGATATAATAGTTTGTTTTTTTTAGGTATGGAATTGGCTTGTTCTCAAGCTCCAACAACAATGCAGGGAGCTGTGATGGGCCTTTATTATTTTTGCACAGGAATTGGTAGTTTTCTTGGAGTAGCTGCTTTTGCTTCTTTTGAAGCAATAGAAGGCTTATTCATCGGCAATTTTTCAAATAACATTAACACTGGTCGTCTTTATTTCTATTTCTTTTTTCTTGCAGCTGTCCAGTTTGTAACACTGATTATTTTTTGTATTATTTCCAAGAGATTAAAATTACGACGAATGTCTTCCCCTAATATTAATACTCGCCTAATTGGTAGCAGTTCCTCATGGAACAGACAGCGATAAATGTATTAATAACGAAATGTAAAAGACAATGTGATATTTTACTTTTTTTATAAGGATTGTTTATATAGAAAAAGCATCTTTGTTCTATGATAAGAGTTTATCATACATTTCATTTATTTTTTCACATAGTCTTTTCCTTAGCTTTTTAAGTGATTTTTTTAGCTTTATGAAATGTATTGTTTTTATATTATTTTATATTTGAAAATGTATATTTATGTTAGCCCTGTGAAACTGCTTTAGCTGTGTTAAAAAGTGATGCGTGAGTTTTTACATAATTTTAAGAAAAATATTTTTCTTAAGTTGACAGAAAAACATTATACTATATAAAATTTGGCATTCAATTTTTGTGCAAATTCTTGAACAAATTTACCAGCCAAATTGAATCATTGATAATTTTATATATTAATATAACTTTTTTTATTAATGTATTGGTTTTATGGACATTAATCTAAATTGTAGTTGTTCAACATTTTAAATTTATTATTTAACTTCTGACTAAAAATAGCTATACAACTAATTTTATATCTAAATAAGATTTATATTTCTTATGAATTTTAGATTGATTTCTTATTTATTGTTATTCTTATATTAAGCATTTGCAATTTAGATTTCTTATATATATATATATATATATATATATATATATATATATATATATCATGTCAGTATATAATTCCATGTGCATTTTTTTGGTAAATTTTTAAATAATATAAAGAAAACACAATTTAACATTTTAATTAATTATGTATTTTCCTTCATTATCTACAATGTCTCGTCATCTTACAGGTAGCTCTTTTATACCATTGCTGTAGGACTGATTTTGGTACAAAAAAGACTTGAAAGTTCATTGTGTACATTCTGTTTAGAATTTAATTTCTTTCCCAGTAAAAAATTTGTAATTAAACTTTTTTTTTCAGTAAAAATTTTGTGAGGCACGAAATAAATAAAAATTACTTGGGCCAATATTTCGTGAGTAAGCAAAAGCTTCCAATTAAATTCACTATTTTTTTTACACTGTTGTTCAAGCCATATGCAGTCTAATGTTATCATGATGAAACAACGCTTTCTTGATAATTCACAAATTGTAGGCGTTTTTTACCAATTCTTAGTTTAGATGCCTAAGTTGTTCTCTATAAACTTTAATTATTTGATTAAATTCCAACAATCCAAAATAAATTGCACCATACATCTCCCACCAAAAACTCAAAAGAATCTATTTGGGATGTAAAGACACCTTTACTATTAGAATAGCTGCTTATCTCTCTGCCCATGTTCTTTTTCTTGTGATGTTATGATAAATCATCCATTTTTTGTCACCTGTTACAATACAATTTAAAAATGACTCTCTTTCAAAGCGTGGTAAAAGGGGAGTGCAGATGTTTATTTGCTGTTGACAGTTGGCTTCGGATAAATCATGCAATACACACTTTCTAAGCTTGGATACTTTCCCAATCTTCTTTAAATGACAAAAGACTATTCCATTAGATGAATTCATCTTTCCTCTGATCGGATCCACTGTTAATTGTGGCTCTGACTCCACAGGATTTCGAAGAATGTCATCATCAAAATTAAAATAATTTTGATGATGACATTCTTTGAAATCCTGTGTGGGACATCCTGTTTGGGATTCATTATTAATGCTGCTTTTTACAACTTCAAATTTTTTAAACCATTTTTAAGCAGTCCTTACACTAATAGTGTGTTCACCATGTACACTTTTAATTTTTATCACTGCAAACCTGGTAGATTCACATGAAAATAAAAAATGTAGCACAGCATATTTGTACTGATTATGTATATTCATTTTCTATGTGTACTAAAATGTGTTCGATATTTACGAAAATTGGTGATGAACTGAATAATATGTTAGTCAAAAGATGACAAATTTCAACAGGTTCAAAATTGTATCGTTTTAGTTAGTGAATTCCATGCATACTCTTAATGCCCACAAACTTATGGACTGACCTGATATATATATATATATATATATATATATATATATATATATATATATATATATATAAGAAATCTAAGATATATTTACTTATATTAAGCATTGCAACTCAGGTTTTTTATTTCAAGTTAAAATGATTTAAGTTTCAATATAAATCAAATATGAGGAATTAAAAATTATTTGTTTAAAATGTGCTCTACTGTGTAATTTCCGTTTCATATTTATGTATATCCACTGTTATTACACATATGTAAAAAAATGTCTTATTTGTAAATAATTACATGTATAAGTATGTTTAGAATAATAATACACATATTGATAATGTCCTACTTAAAAAACAAATAATATATTTAGAGAAATTACTAAACATAAAATTTTATTTTTGTTACAACTGTATTTTCCATCAATAACCAACTTTGCCAACATTTTAAAATATACATTTATTTATTTACAGAAAACATATTTCTACTATCTTTCCTAGCAACTCAACTCAAACAACCTAAACAAAAAATGAATTATACTGGAAATAGCATATGATAAATGGGAATTATTCTGAATATGCATGTTATGAAAAATATTAAAATGTAAGAATGTAATTTAGTTAATAGTTCTTATATATCAAAAAATTAGTTAAAAAAATACAAATTCAAAAATAGAATTTAAGGAAATCATATTTTTATCTTTTCCAACTTCTTGTTAATAAATTTGGAATCAGGGAAGTTGCAACTTTATGTTTTATTTACAAATGTATATAGTATAGTTTGTTATAACGGAAGTTTATTTTATTTATAATGCAAACTGCAAAAGTTTCTATTGTAAATAAAACAAACTTATACAAACAAATCATGTTGCATAAATTTAACAAAAATTTACACAATACAGATTCTTTTAGAAAATGTTTATATTATTGGAAATATTACCTCTAAATACAGAAAAAGTTTTCATGAGAAGAAAATGAAAAATTTAAAAAGTAATAGAGTAAGAAATTCAGTTTAGATAGTTGGCCTTACAAAAAACAAATTTAAAGAAAATAATATCCAAATACTAAGGGCAAAGCAACATTTAGAAAACCTAAATTCTTCTTATATGAAATTAAAATGACTTTAAATCATTTGAATTTCCTAAAATATAGTAGATTTCAATCAAAAAATATTTTTACCCAAATATAAAATTGCGATGAGGACTGTAAATAAAATCCTGGCAATGATGTAACCAAGAAAATCGCAGATCATCGAGCATGCGTAAATAATAGTGTTGTAATAAAATGTTTCTTTTTTTATCGTTTAGTGCATGTTGACTGAGATTGCAGATTTCAACTGCACAGATCTGTCATCCATTCCTCAACATATTGACATTGTGTGTCTCATTTTCCCCACATACCGTCGATGGACTATCCGTGAATTATCCATTGAATTTGGGGTCAGCCATAAAATAGTTTGGCGAACATGCAGAAATTCTTAATGTAATGAAAATCAGCATCACACTGGGTTTCTGGCTGATGTACAAAAATAACACTGGTGTAAAGTGATTGGTATCCACCTCATTAGATATTGTTTTGAAAGAAATGCTCTTTTACGGTACATTATCGCTATTAATGAGATGTGAGCTTGAGCCTATATGCCTGAATTTAAATGTATATCTATTATTGTAATCCTATATAAGGTTTGCTATTTCAGAAGAAGTTTCATCAGGAACTCAATCGAACAAAGGCTATACTGATTGTGGTGTACGACTACTAGGGTGTCATTCTTACGTATGCTGTTTTGACAGACAAGCTTTTAATGTGCGGACTACTATTGCTAATTTTTACAGCAACATCAATCATATTTATAAATTATTAACATCCACATATCTTGTTGGACAATCTCCTATTGTGTTGCATAACATCGTTTGCAATGCGCACAATTTTTACTAATTTGTTTGCAATGCGAAAAAGTTTTACTAACACCATTTGTACCAATTTGATACGAGTTGTGATAACCATTTCTTTCTTCAATTCAATGATTTCATCTTGACATTACGTTGTGGATTGCCTAACGGCATAAAACTTGTAAAGTATTTTAATGCCCAAAGCGTAAAATATCTTCTGGGAGAGCTTTTAATCTTGTGGGTTATATTTATGTGTTGTAAGGGAAAAAATCCAAAAAACTTCCAAGCACTAATCCTATGTCTCGATATATGCGGCAATATGCATGGAAAAACGCAACATCTATCTTTGTTCAATAATGGAGTAAAGTTTCCAAGACGTTCTATTTTGAATTGGTAATCCAGTAAAGAACAAAATCCGTGTGCATAGGTTCAGGTGAAATAATTGCGAAGAAAATTACAGATGCTAATTTTAATTTATTTTTTTAGAGCATCACAACACAAAACAAATATTTGCAATCAACCATATGGCTTGAGAAGCCGATAGATACACTTTTTGAGACTGGCGTCTCGTACACACAAAGTTTACAAATGAAGGTGGCTAAAGTAGCCCAAACAATTAGCTATGCTTAAATAATGAGACTGACGTCTCCAATAATATATCCCGTATAAAAAGATGGCTTAAAAAGCCTAATCAATTAGATTATTATGAGACTGACGTCTCCAAATCATAACGATCCTAATGGTTAGGACCCCAAAACAGAAGTTCCCAGTTACATAGACATGTACACTCTGTTTTATGTCTTTTCTTTTGGTCTCGAAGAGGAGGGGAGGAAGGTGTGGCCGGATGTTGCGTCTAAGTGCTTTCGATTCTCACAAATGGCAATAATACAGCCTAGAACATTTTTTCTCTGTGAGCATCGCCTTATTAGTAAGCCACACAGAGCCCTCCTAAAGGCCTTATTAATAATCAAACATTTTGATTATGTTAACGGTGTTACATTATGGCTTTCTGCATTAAGTACTAGGTTTTGCAATAATGGTATTAAATAACTGTAATATAAATTTGCTTCATTCATCAGGAATTTTTTCCAGGAGCATTGTCATTACCTTATTTATATAACTCTTGTATTTCACTCTGCAATAAAATTTCAAGTAAAATTCTAATCTCAATTTTGTGGTAAGATATTTTGACGATCATATGACCTTAATTAGCATAATGAGAACAGGGCTTCTTAAACTATGGGTCACAACCCCAAATGGGGTCGCGTAGCAAAATTCTGCGGTCGCGAGAGATTTTAAGGTCAAATATTTATATATACCATTTTATAACATCACTAGAGTTGACGGAATACAGTGTACTTGCAGCGTCTTGACAACCTACAGCTAAACAACGATTCAATAACACTGACTGTAATGTGAATTAGTGGAGTGTTGACGCTCTTCTAGTGTGGTCAATTGTCAGTGTTCCGCCGTAACGAGATTTTAGTTTTTTTTTATTTATTTGGTAATTAATAAATCAATTATTATGTGCAAAATGTTATTTTTATATATTGTATTTTGGGATCAAAATTTTTGGCCATGGATAAATGGCTGGCTGAACTTAAATAAGAATGGTAATGACGCAGATGATAATGCTACAAACTCTTCTCAGGCAGGACAAAGTATTGGAAAACAGGCATCTAATGCGCGAAAAAGAAAATATGATGAGTATTTTCTTCAATTTGACTTTTTCAAAATTGTAAGGGTAATGAACAACCTCTTTGTTTGATCTGCAATGAATTATTGGCTTCAGATAGTGTGAAACCATCAAATTTAAAAAGACATCTTGAATCAAAGCATGTTTCGTATGTCAATAAACCAAAAGAATATTTTGAAAGACTGTTTAAATCTTTAAATAAAGAAAATAAAATCTTTGAAAAATTTATAACTGTTAATGAAAAATATTTACTAGCGTCATATGAAGTTTCATACTGTATAGCTAAATATAAAAAGCCGTTCACCATTGGAGAAGATCTTGTGTTACCTGTTGCTATTAAAATGGTAGAAATACTACATGGAAGAAAATATGGCGATGATATTCGAAAAATTCTTTTGCCGAACGACAGTCTCGAATAGAATTTCTGATATCAATAAGGATCAATTAGTACAACTTATTACAAGAATTAAAGATAGCCCGAAATTTTCAATTCAGTTAGACGAAACAACTGCTATTACTAAATTGACTCAGTTGTTAGTATATGTCAGGTACGCGTTTATAAAGAAAGAGTGGAGGAAGAATTGTTATTTTGTCGTCCTATGAAAAACCATACTACAGGGAAAGACATATTGTAAAGTTGATGAATTTTTAAAAGCAAAGGGTTTAGTATGGAAAAATTGCTGTGGAATATGCACAGATGGTGCAAGAGCGATTACGGGCAAAAATATTGGCTTAAAATCATTTTTTCAAGCTGCTCATTATGATCATATAACTTTTACTCACTGCCTTATTCACGAGGCTCTTGCAGCAAAAAAAAATTAGCACCAGAATTGAACGATGTGCTTCAGGATGCTGTTAAGATCATAAATTTTATTAAGAGCCATGCCCTTAACAGCCACTTATTTTCAAATCTCAGTAAGGATACGGATTCCAACTACACAACTTTGTTATTACATACAGAAGTAAGATGGTTGTCAAGAGGTCAAAGTTTAAGAAGATTATTGTTATTAAAGGACGAGATCGAAATATTTTTAACCGAACGAAAATGTGAACTTGCTTCTTTTTTTCAAAATGACTTATGGCTATCCAAGCTGTGTTACTTGTCAGATATTTTTGCGAAGTTAAACGATCTCAACTTGTCTCTTCAAGAAAAAAACTGCGATATATTTACTTCAAATGATAAAATTGAAAGTTTTATAGAAAAGATCAACATTTGGAAAATTAGGATCGAAAAAAATTCGTTCGAAATGTTTTCCAGTGTCGACAATTTTTTAATCGAGAAAATTCATTGTAAAACTTTTATTGCAAAAATTATTGTAGATCACTTAAAAGCGCTAGAAATATAGTTCCGTACATATTTTATATTAAATATTGATTTCCAAAAAATAGTTTGGATTCAAAAGCCGTTTTGGATTGGTTTAAGTGAGATTGATCACCTGCCATTTAAAAAGCTCAAGAGGATTTGCTGAGGTTTCGAGTGACTCAAACTTAAAGCTGCAATTTCAAAAAAAGCCCTTGACTGAATTCTGGATAGAACTGAATTTCCAACAATCGCTGATATGGCGTTAAATGTACTTCTGCCATTCAACACCACATATTTATATGAAGTTACTTTCTCAGCTTTACCATCTCATTAAATTTTTTACTTATATTTTAATTTAATACTTACCACGCAACTACTTGAATATATTCGAGCGAATTAAGACGGTCAGAATCCACTTTTATTTTTGAAACTATAATAAATACAATTTTATTATATTTTGTGCAATTTTTAATTTTAGATTTTCGTATGTTTCAAAACAAATTCTAAAACTATATATTTTCATATGTATATGTATATTGTTACCTAATAAGTAAATCATCAAAAAATATTAATTTATTTTTCTTTTGTAATTTTTTTTTTTCTATTTGTATGGGGTCGTGAATGACAAAAGTTTAAGAAGCCCTGGCCTATACTATATTTCATGTATATACTGTGATAAAAATCTATTAAACAGTTTTTTGTAGGGTTATGAAATATTACATATAAAACCAATATGTACCATACAACTTTAAACTCTGTTTCAGTAAATAAGTTGCCTATCTAATAGCCGAATAATTAGCGCTCTGGCCTTTCGTTCAATGGTTCCGAATCCACTTAAATCTAGGTCCTGATCTAATAAGAACCCGTGTGCAAAAAGTGAATGTTGATTGATAAAAAATTAGCTCTAATAAGTTAAATTCGATATCTTACTTGTCTTAAAATAATAAGATCACATACGCATTTAATATTTCTGCTGTTGTTTTAAAAAATTTAGTTGGTATTTCTTGTGACTTTGTTAAAAATTAAATATTTAAAATTACATTTAAAATATTTCATTTATTTCTATGAAACATTTGTCATTTGAATTCATTAATTTTATATTAAATACATGGTATTTCCTTTTACTTCCCATTGCTTAAGGTACCTTTAAAAAAGGTTTATCAACATTGGCACCAGAGCCTATTTCGTGATCCCTGAACTTATTCCAGTAATAAATTTCTTATTTTTAGTTTAGCTCAAAGTCTTCATCCAGACTGTCCCTCCATTTAGTGGAAGCTTTTAGAAAAGATTTCTTAGGACTTCCACACTAAAATCTTCTACAATAATAAGTTGCATTAATGACTTTAAGAAATGTTCTCTAAGCATTCGTTCTCATGAAGTGACCTGCCCATTTTATTCTACTCAGTTTTATGCAATTAATAATGTATAGATTTCAAGGTTATATCTTTTCCTCCAGGTATTGTTTTCTAAAAAAAGCACCAAAAATAGTTCTTAGAGCCTTCTTTTCAAAGATTGCCAAAGCTTATCGTTGTTCAAATCAATGTTTTTATTACATGAGATTTTTTGAAAGGTCAAACCGAAAATCAGCTTTTCACTGCAACAATCTTTCCTACAAATTTCAGATTTAATATTTTTATTAAATCTCAGAATCCATATAGGTATAAACTTTTTCAAAAATAAAAATTTTAAAAGCCCAACCTCAAAAAAATTACGTGGCTTTTCTATTTTCCCACAGTACATATATTTTGTTTTTTCCCACAATTACCCTGAACTGCAATTTTTCCAGCTGCTTTTTTCAACCCTGGCTTCTATCTCTAATCTATTAGTTGCATATCTTGATATATCCAAATCAGTATACACAAGAATATGAACTGATTTATTAAATATCGTACTCCTTGTATCAAGATCAGCATCTCATTACTTTATACAATGCAAAATTAAAAAGGCATGCAAATGCATCCTCCTACCTTACTCTATTATAAATTTCAAAAGTAGATCTTTTTGAGAACCCATACATCTCAGAGTGAACTTCACAAGTTTAATTCACTAATTGGAGCATCAAATTCCAGTAGGACTTTCAATAACTCAGCTCTATCAATGCTATCATAAGTCGCCCTGAAGTCCTCAAACAAATAAACCCCATAGATTTCGTACCCTGTACTTCTCCAGAATTTGTACCAAGGATTTGATCAACAGTAGATCAAACTCTACTTGTGTATGCAACCATACTGATAATAAACATATCTCCATAATAGAAGGCAGGTGATTGCAGTTTTCTATGAACATCATTGTTATGTAATGAACATAAAATACTTAAATTTCCATTCAGAAGAAAGAATTTTTTCTAAAACAAATTATATAATTTCTCAGATATATTTTATTAGTTCACAACAGGAATGGCATCTGGTTCTGCTGCTTTATTACTTTTCTATTTATCAATAGCACTCTTCAATTGTTGAAAAATCAAGATAGATTCTCAGTTAAACAAAGATTCACAGAACATAAATCCAATAATTTTTCAAGTAAACCATTATTAATAAAATCAATGCATTAATAACTTGCTTTGAATAATTGGTAAATACTTTAATGCATGTTTGCTATAAAATGTATCGGGGGTCCATACAGATTCCTAAAACAACAAATTCTATAAGTTTTCCAGGAACAAAATTTTTTCAAGCATCAACATTTACACATTTAATAAACACTTTTCTAATTATTTTTGGATAAGTATGAAACCCTGTGCATAGTGGGAGCGTTTCAAGCTCCCAACACACAAGGTCGAGGTTCTGTCCTCTTGCTGGGCAAGGTCAACGCAGCCTTTCATCCCTTCATTGGGTCAATAGAACTTTATGTAAATATATAAATAAAAGGCGTGCTTGGTAAATATATTATATACTAAGCACGCTTGGAAACTTAACACTGGAGGTTTCACATTAGGCTGACCACCTAATCAGGACATATACTTCAAACCCCAGAGCCTTTGGACAAAGAAACAGATATGAGTGCTGTAGGCCACCACCCAGGGGGGTTGAGCCAAAGAGTTTAGAGTATTTACTATATATATATATACATTTTTCAATTATACTTTCAAATGATGATTTGGTTGTCATTCAATGGTCATTTTTTTGTAATTCAGGGCTAATGGTTTCTGGCTCCCACAGTTTAAAGTTAATTCCGAACCAATACAGACATCTAAGCCTGAACTGAGAACAAACTCATGAACTGGTTAGATCAAAGGAAAGAGTGCTAAGCATTTGGCTGCCAAATTGATTATTTACAAAGAATGATATTGATAAATACTTGTATACATAAGTGAGATATTTATAAAAGTGAATATTTCATTTAAATTAATTCATATTAAAAAATTTCAAAAATATTAAATGAGCCCTAAGTATGATAAATGATGAAAAGGATTTAAGTATTCAAACAATTTTTCAACACGGTTTAGCTTCTTCTGTTAGTTTATTGTGAACTTCAAAAATGAATAAAATTAATTGCTGTTAAAATCAAAAACTTTAAGAAAGTAGAACAATAATACAAAAAATATAGTTAGTAAATAATTAAAAATTAATAAAAACAGAACTAAAGTAAAATAAACCGAAGACATAATTCTTGTGTTTAATAAGTTAAATCTACTTTTAACATGTCACAAAAAATATTTTTATAAAGTTTATTTAGGAAAACTGAATTTGACTTATTCAATTATGTACATAATTGTGATTTCAATTTAACTACTTAAGTTCAGACTAACAAACTTAGTTGAAGCTTTATATTTTTAAACTAATCTTAAGGAATCAATTTAAAATTTCAAGACTCTGGAAAAAATTTTCAGAAGTTGAATGAACCTTGATATATATTCAGAAAAGTATTCCATTCTTTCAACATTTAATATATTGACCATATATATATATATATTAGGAAGAAATTTATACCTTGCAAACGAAATAATGTTGAATTTATAATTTAATAGTATTTGGAGGGTTCCTGTAATAGAAAAATTGCTTTTAGCATTTTATTTCCGAATTGTATTTGCGCTATTAATTTTCTCTATATTTTGATCCATTCATTTAATAATTATTTACTTAATTCATAGCAATTTCAAACATGTTATACAAGTAAAGAATATTTTTCTTATTTAGCTAATTATAATTTAATTTCTCATTACATATACTGTATTTAAGTAGTATAAATCACAAAGAAAACATCTAAAATATATAAATAAATCAGTTTTGTTACAAATGTGCATGCCAATTTTGCATACAATATCATAAGCATCATTTTTAATTTTTGTTAGTGAAAGGATTAATCAAATTTTTCTAAATATAAATTTTATATATATAAAATTTTTATTTGGATTTAATGTCTAGTAATCTTTCTATATATAAGATAAAGTTTTTTGTTACATTACTATTTGCTTTGATAACTCTAAATTGTAATCTTTCGTTCCTTCCTTTCTCAGTGGCATGACAGCTCTGAACCTTCTTTATTTATTTGGATTTTTATGTATTTGATAAGTTTCCTGAAAGCATAATGGATTTCTAAATTTGATTGTATGAGCTATAAGTCCTCATAATATAGTGCTATAATAGCTCCAAATATGGTTCTTAGTATTTGCTGTTCAAAAACTTCAAGAGCATTTTCATCTTTTTGTGGCTTGTTCAAGTTATTGATGAGCATGAAGTATAGGTTTAATTAGACATTTATAAATTAATAATTTTGACTTATTTTTAAGTAGGTTTGATTTTAAATATTTCTTTAATCCATAATTGTTTGTTTGGTTGGGTTTTATGGCGCAAGGTCCAAAAAAGGACAAGCTGCGCCAGTCTTTAATCCATAAAAGCATTATCTGTTAGCAACTAGACCTATGAATTTCAGATGTGATGTTATGAATGCTAATCTTAAGATCCCAGATATGTAAAGCTATCAACTTTTTCAAATTTATATTTGTACTAATTTGTAGACGAATAGTATATTGTCATAATGCACTGCATGTATTTAATTTTTCCGAAATGATCTAAGATGCATTTTAACTGCCTTCTTTCCAGGGGTTAGAAAAGACAGTTTCAAACCAGCAGTTGTACTCACAGTAATGTCAATATCATTTCAAAAGCAAAAATTTTCACGGATTTATAAAATATATTTCCTTTGTTATTGATTTTTGAGTAATGATTTTTGAGTACCTTTTTAGCATGCCAGTGCATCACCCTTCTCATTTATAATTTCCATTAGTTCTGAAAAATAGCCCTGAATAATAACTTGTAAGAGCAGTGAGTCTTACAAGTTCTTATCAGAGATATTAAATTCATGCAAACCATTTTTTATTTATGTTGTCATAGGCACTTTTAAAATCTAGAAAAAGGTGATTTTTAATTCTAAATTCTCAGATTTTTTTTCAAAATCTGTCTTATGTTAGGTATTTGGTGTATACTTTCATTAGAATCATTAATTTTCAAACTAAAAAAAAATTATAAATAATACAATAAATAAATTTCTGCTCATCAAATCTGATTTTTCAATTCGCCAATAAACTCATTGGGAAAAACTTTAATCAAACATTTCTTAAGTAAGGATAAATTGTCAATGAAATGAAAATAAAGATTTTTGTGTATGAATAATGATTGAATAAAAACCAAATAAATTTATACTTCAACAAGATTCTTTTAATTTGCCAACAAAATTAACAGGTTTCTGAATACTACAGCCAGCTTTAGGTACAAACATTCAACACTGATATGATACAATTTGTCTTTCTTTCAATTTCTGAAATATGTGTGAAGAAATAGTATTTTTACCACATGAAAATGCAGTTATTCTTGGCTTCAGAAACCTACAATGCTATTTACAACTTATACATTCCAAAAAATTGGATCTCATTTAACACAAAAAAGGAATAATTTAAAGGTCACATTATCCCCAAACCATATACTACATTCAATATGAATGTGACTGACAGAAAAAGTTTATTTTGAAGTAATTAGAATGACAAGGTTTTTAGTTTCTAGCATCAGGGAAAATGGCAATAAATGAGTATATACAATGAATGATTCAGTGAATATCCCTTTACAATATTAATTTATCCCAGCAATTGTTAAAAACGTTTTATCTACACATCAGTTATTTACATTTCTCTCTAGATGTGGCACACCAGTCACCTTTCAATCAATAATCATTAATTGCAAATTATCAAGTATTCTTTTTAAAAATTATGTGTTTTATTGCTATTAGATTTCCCATAATTTATTATTAATATATTCCATCTATTAATATTGAAAAATTTAACAATAACATTTAATTATCTATTTTTTATTATTTCATTGAATTCTCTTGGTCCTTCTGCTGAACTCACAACTCTTTTTGTAATATATTAAAATATGTATTGTTTATTTGACAAAACTATTGCTTTTTCAAAAAGCAAATTTAAACATTTGAAATTTGCATGTTTATCACTAAAAATAAAAATTTCTAGACCTGAACATTTAATTTTAGAAAATTATCAAATGATAAAACTTGATATACGAGTAATTTTGAAATATCTATACATATTCACACAAACCATTTTTTTTTTTCTTCTTAAAATTTTGTAATAAAATTTTTCAATTATGTAATTCATTATACAATTTAATCGAAAAAAATGTAACCAATATTTAAAGTCTTGCTATGTATGAATAATATTCAAAATATTAGGTTACAAATTATTCAATAATTGAAAACTTAAAGCTGTTCCTAAATTACAGTTGAATTGATAAAATGTCAAGTTAATTTTGAATTATTAAAAAAACTAGTAAATGCAGATTATTAAAATTTTAAGTTTTAAGATATATTTTTTAATTTAGTCAAACAAGATAACATACAAAGAAAACATACACCAATGAAACTAGAAACAAGTCATCATGAAGATTTATAATAAAAATGGAATGTTTAAAAAATCAAGATTGTGATGATTTACCATGTAACAAACTATCTTCACACAATATTGCACATATTTTCAAATGATAAAAGTATATATATACAGGTTAAATATTTACAATATGACATGAAACAGCATTAATTTTCTAAAATGTATAATTATTTGGAATACTTTTACTTTAAAAATTAAAACAGCTATCCAAGAAACAAAGTCATAGCCTTTAACCATTTTCAAAATATATACAATCTTAAGATCAATATTTACAAATTTTTGTGCTGGTGTGCCACTTCTTGGTCGCAAAAATTATCTTGGACATGCCAGCATGAATCTGCTACTCACATTTTTTGTTAACAATGGACACTCATGCTGACAAGGGAAAATAAACAGAGTGCACAAACTTTCTCACGAAAACAATATCTGTTAGAATGAAAATAAAGTACCCTGCAGCAGATCAAGGCACTGAACATCGGCTATTGAGTTAAAAGTGAGTGAGTTAGATGCCCGAGTTCCAATTGAGCTGACAAATAGGGGCGGATTTATATACAGAGAGAAAGAAAATATAGCACTAATAAACAGGCAAACAATTGCAGCCTGATTTATAAAAACTCAAGACTAGAAATAAGCAAAGATCTCACTGTTTCACTTTTAAATTCATCAATCCTTAGTTGACATACAATTTTGAAAAGAACATTAAAAAGTAAATAAGTGCAATTTACAGATTCCATATATTTGCATAGTAACATTAATATCACTGGTCTGGTCAAGTAAATATGATCCGCCCCTGAAAAAAAGGAGTGGCAGTGTTCATCAACAAATATTCTGATATATATATATATATATAAATTTAGAACAAGAAATCTTGCCACAGAATGATCACAGGAAAAATAATAAGTGGTTCGAATGAGCAATATCCACTGCTTGCATTTATTTTTGTCCTGCAAGAGTTAAACTTTTCTGTACATTAACTGCTGCAGCTCCAATGTCATATACCACACTTAGCATTATATATACATACATTGTTTTAATTCTGGAATGCAAAAGGCTAAAAATGCACATGAGCTTCAGCAGTAGATGCAGAACTATTCCCAATCGAAATTTTTTGCACCTCAGTCCTCATCAGACAAGGGTTCATATTG
The DNA here is from genome assembly GCA_026290005.1 of Latrodectus geometricus. Lineage (NCBI taxonomy): Eukaryota > Metazoa > Arthropoda > Arachnida > Araneae > Theridiidae > Latrodectus > Latrodectus geometricus. Next base: position 286,309 of record JAPDSC010061114.1, read on the forward strand.
AGAAGATAAGAGAGGTGGAGGTTGGTTGTTTCTCAACACTGAAGATGGAGAATTTCTAGAAGTACTATTTACCGGCAAAGACGGTACATGCGAACTAGTTACAGTAGATGAACTATTAGTTATAGGAGTGGCACTATGATTTGTAGAAGTTGCTAGAGTTCTCATAGATAATGCAGAAAACGGATACGCATATGTGGTGCCCATGCCTGAGAAAGAAGAATAAGCAACATGAGAACTGGCAGGTGATGATAATGATGATGATGAAGAAGAATACATAACATTAGTACTACTGCTTACACCACCATTTGTAGTTCCAAATGGTGAGTATAAACCTGAGCTAGATGAAGCACTGACACCATGTGGTGTTGACGTACTTCTCTGACCCTGAGATGATGCATTGGGGCTACTTCTGCTAGAATCTTGAGGTCCACTACCAGAACTAGTCACCGGACTTTGTCTCGTCCCAGAATCACTTCGTTCTATATTTTTGGATTGCATATCAGTTCTATTAGACGGTGAATAGGGTTCTGTAGTGGATGAAGCAGCACCAATATTCATAGGTTCATTATGACGTCCTAATGATTCATTGTCAGAAGTTCGATTATGATTATTCACCAAGCTCCATTGATTTTCAGACCTGCTATCACTAGCACGGTACTTGTAACAGTCATTATCTGTTTGAGATTGGAGGTATGTTTCAGTACGTGGAGACACAATGCCTTTGGAAGCACTTTGGCAGTCTAAAATCTGAGCGCTTTGATTGCTTGAGCTAAGACGAGGTGCTTCTGATAGGGAACCAGAACGATGAATGTTGATGGAATTCTGTGGCAATAAAACCGGTGCCCGATCAGTGGTACTTTCTGGAATAAATGTACCTTCTGAACGTGTTTTCTTTTGATTTATTCTGTCTGGATGCTCTACACTGGGTGAAACTGACCGTGAACTAGCTCTTGAAGATACTTGACCATCTCGCCAATCTCCAGTAACAAGATGGCCTTCTGAACCTCGTTTATGTTGTCGAGACAATTCACCTGGTGTGGAATTTCTACTTGGAACACGTTCAACAGCACTAGCCGGTCGTGGTGGTACTGGACTATAACGTGATACAGCAGGACTATACCTCTGCCCTTGTAGAAGAGGCGGTCCATTACCTGTACTACAAGGTCGTTCGGATGAAAGTTCTCTTCCTTCCCTATCAACACCACCTGGTTGAAACCGATACAAATGAAACTGTTCTCTTTCTTCAGCATGGCTCATTGCAGAATGTGGACGACGTGATTCAGAACTTTCAGGTTCAGCATCAGTCGCAGTTCTCATTACTTCAACAATACGATTTTTAACATAATCTAAAGGTGACAAACCCATTTGTTGTTGATGGGGTGGTCTTCCAGATCCAGTAGCACCAGTTGATGAAGTTGGTGCTGAATAATGAGGAACGGATGAAGGCGAAATACCCTCTGGATATTCTTGGGGATACAAGTGACGAGTGGTAAGAAGTCCTGCTATGCTAGGGTTACTAGCCCAAGCTGGAGGTTGATTGTGAATTAAACTACTTACTGAAGAATTTGATGGTGTCCTGCTAGGGGGATCTATGCTTTCATTGGTTTGACTAGGTGGTGAAATCGGCTCCACACCATAAGGACCAGGTGGTGTGATACGAGTTGATCCTTGTGCAGAAGGAGATGAAGTTTGGGCAACCCGTATAATTTGTCTTTCTTCTTGTGGAATAGTAGAATCAGAGCTTTGATTAGAAGATGGTCTTTTATGAATATTTTCATTTAATCCAGGAGATCTATGATCTCGATCTCTATCCTGTTGCAAAGCTCTTCTTAATTTCCAACTATGTGTGTGAAGAGAACATCCATTGCCAGGACAATTTTGTGGGCTGTGATCAGGAACTCCATGAGGAACATTAGAATTTATTAGAACTGCTTCAGGGGGCAAAGCAGAAGCAATACCTTCTAATGGCTTTGTTCCAGCAACATTATGAGAATTTGAAGAAGCACCTAATACATATGGTGAACTTCTAGCTGATGCCGAAACAGAACTATTAGATGATGACTGTGTATTATTACGGTGAGGTTGGGATTGAGTTAAATCTGATGGGCTGTTATAATCTTTAGATATAATTGCTGCTATATGCTCATTTAAAGTATAAACTTTTTCTCCTGGATATATAGAATTAGGAGTATTACTAGTTGGCACAGGTGAACGGCCATGGGAATTTGATTTCTCAGCAAAAGTGGGAGTCTTTTCATTTTCTGGCTCATCATCAATGGTAACTACTTCAGCTCTTTTGGAATTATTCGACTTTGGTGCACTTTTCTCATCATAAGAATTAAATTGATTGAATATATCTATGGAAGAATTTTTACTAGCAACTGGAGATTCATTCGAATTTATTTGTCTTGTTATTATTGCATCAATTATATTGGAAGCTGTTAATACTCTGGGTGAAGTACAAGGAGCATCTTTCTGGAATGATTGGGAAAATATTTTTGAAGCTTCGTTATCTAAATCTGACTGTTGGGGACTGGGGTAATTTTGTATTTGATTTTCAACAGCACCAGAACGTCGTCTTTCATCCTCTTTCTTTGGACATGATGTATCTCTAGATGACGGTATATTTTGCCTTAATTGTCTTTCAAATTGCTCACTAGAGAAAGTTTCCCTCATACTACCTAAACGAAATTGTTCTGTCATTAGCAATGCTTTATCCAACATTCTTGGATCCCGTAAATCATAAGCATTATGAATAGAACTAGGATAGCGACGAGTATCATTTAATAACTGAGATTGCTGCTCAGCTACATTTTGTTCATTAGTTCTACCTCTTTCATGGGCAACTAAGCTATGACCAGATTCAGTATAAGATCGTGGGCGCTGATGCATATCAATAAGAGTTTTTTCCAATCCTTCCACTACGGGTCTATCTCTAGGAGATTTAACATCTTGTCGATTATGAATATTTGCAGTCGGTGATCCTTTGCCATCTTTCGGAACAGCTAGGCTTGGTTGAGCAACAGCAGCATTAACCAATGTATTAAAAGCATCATGTCCAGATGGAACTGATGAATAAACTAGGGGCTGTGGATGACGAGGAGATGGTGTAGATTTCCTGGCACTAGCAGGACTGACTGTTTCACTACGCATGTCAGAAGTACGAGGCGATGCAGACTGAGGAGCTTGTATCACAGATGGTTTTGCAGTCCCCCATGTTATACTTCGATGAATTACATTTTGTCGCCCACTACTTAAGGCTAAGCTTGGACTGCGTTTACCAGCATGTTGAGAATATCCTGTACTGTGAGGTGATTCAACACCTGAAGGACTTCTAGTTCTATCTGCTGGAGCACTTGGAGATCGATGATGAATATATCTAGAATCTCCAAGTGGATAATTAGAAGGTACATGATTGTAATGAGGCCCACTGTTAGTTTGATAGCTAGCAGGTGGATACATTGGGTGTAAATGACTTTCCTGAGGCACAGGGGCAGAATTAGAATCAGTTCCACGGGGAGATACTTTCATTTCTTTTTCAGTAGGACCACTTCCCCCACGTCGTAACTGCATTTGTTTAGAAGTATTGAAGTCTATCATAATTTGTTTTGAGCTGAGTTGGGATTCATTAGCAAATGGGGGACGTTGAGGTGAAACATTTGGTGGATAAGGTGGATAACCTGGTGGAAAAGAATACTGCTGACCACTAGGAGCCATTTGCCTGTAAAATTCCACTACACTAGGATCATACATGGCTGGAACAGCCTGCCTAATCATATTATCAGGTAGATTAGGAGGAAATGATTCAGGTCTACTAGTAGGAATTCGCTTTACAGAATCATGTTGTACTGGTGTACCTAGAGTGATAGACCCACCATCTTTGGTCTGTGTAGGTGGTAATTGTCTCAAATATCCCTCATATCTAGCAGATGTAAGGTTGGTAGGTGGTACAGGAATTGGTTGCTGATTAACTGGAGTTCCCTGGGTAATTGAACCAGTAGGTGTCATTGAAACTAGTCTTTCTTTGAATGGCATTTTGGGTGATATCTGTGATGGTTTAGATGCAACAAGGGGTGGTGGAGGAGGTACAGTTGCCTTAATGGGTATAGGCTTTGCATGTGTTGGAATTGGTGAAGAATTAGATAGAGAAGAAGTCTGAGCAACTAGGTGAGGCGGCTGAGAGAGTGGTCTTTCAGATGAAGAGTATTGTTTCCCTCTGGAATCTCCAGATCTAGGAAAATAAGCTTCATGATGTGGTTCAGCCACATAATGGGGTGATAGAGCAGGGGGTGGTTGCTGCGTTGTTCGAAATTGATTGCAATGTGCAGGAGGAGGACCACCCATATAATTTAAATGAGATGAACTGCCAGAACTAGATGGAGGTCGCACAGGCGTTACAATTCTATCCCTTTTAGAAAACTCTTTCACTGGACTCACGTCCCTAGATTTTACTTTTTTACTTAGATCTTGTACTTCACATTCTGGTGGCACTTCCATATGATGAGAGCTTGGTCGTGAAGGGTGGCGAGAACCACTGTGAGCAGTAGGAGGTATTAAAGTACCAGAGCTTTCTAAATCTTTCTTAGCTTCAATAATCGTTACGTCAGATGATTCTTTACTTAAAGCAGTAGGAATAGGGCTACTATTTCTCCCAGTTTTATTATTAGGCCATTGATGAAGACTCATTTCAATGGCTTGATAAATTAAATCTCTAACACAAGTTGGCTCATCTTTATTAGGTTTGCATGCTTTAAGTAACTGATCCATATTTTCTGGGGGAGCTGCTCCAATTTTAGGATCTTGAAGCAATGTTTTTACAAGAGGTACTGATGTATCAGGTCTGTTTTCAATTTCCTTTGACAAAGGTAAAGGACATGGGTATGGTTTTCTTAATGAATCAGTGCTCATGGGGATTTTTGAGCTAGAGTGATTGCCTCGAGGAGAAGAATCTCGGCCTTCTCCTTCCCCTTGATTTTGGCCCTCATCTGCACTCACTGTTGCACTGCTGTCGTAATCAGGAGTACATTTTGGACTAGAATCAATACGAGATGCATTTCGATTCCTAGATTCATCTGAATTCAATAGACTAGTTGTAGAACAATCCATATTTTCTTCAGTTGCATGACTTGCATTTTTATCTGAAAAATAAATTTTGTTTTTGAGTTCAGTCAATATAACATCCTGCTATAGAATATTGTTGATGCATGCTTGTTGTCAACAATATGCATCAACAATACTAAAACTAACATACGTTATGTTAGTTTACATTACTAAATATTAACAAAGGAACATTTTAAAATATATTCTATAGTTGCCTTTATTGCATGCATGCATGCATGCATTCATACATACATACATACATACATACATACATACATACATGCATGCATGCATGCATTCATACATACATACATACATACATACATACATACATACATACATACAT